>CATKHJ010248741.1:0-42692 GCA_949750685.1 Vernicia montana
TGGATTATGGACCCTAGACATTTTTCATATATTGCATAAAAAAATCTGCATTTAATTTACATTTATATTATTTAATTTCCTGTCTTAAAATTATTTCCTTTAAAAAATTAAACAAAAAAATATTTTTACAATTAAATTCACTTTAATTCGAAACAATTAAAATTCATTTGTAATTCTTTGAGAGAATACGACCTTGGGTGCTTACTATATACTACAAATGTCCTGTATACTTGCGGGTCACTTTTGAACAGTATATTATTTGGCGATCAACTCGCTAGTAATTCTAAATCAATAAAGATTCTCACTCAATTAGAAATAATATTAAAATAAGAATAATACTTCACATAAGAAATAATCATTCATTCAATTGAGGAATATTTCTCATGTACAAAATAGAAAAACGTCTCCTTCCAAGTCCCATTAGAATTTTGAGTCATAATCCTAACAATTTTCACCTTGACTCAAAATTTTGCACTCATACAATCTTCAACAACCTCCACATTACCTCAAAATCTCTCAATCATACAATCTTCAAAGTTTTCAATTATAAAACCTTCATGTTTGATTTTAGAGCTCCACCTTAATAAGAACTTTTCAGTTTATGCAACTCATCATCATTGTAATCCAAACTAATCACATTAGTTGATAAGGAATCATCATCATCATCAATTTTCAACTTTGCCCTTCATCTTCTCTTGCAACTTCTTTAGGCTCTTTAAGTCTTCTTTTAATTTTGAGCAGTAATTCTATATATGACCACTTTCTGCACAACTAGTACATAACTTCCAATTGAGATGTCTTCAACCATCATCATCATCTCAATCTACAAAAAAAAACTCAATTTCAATCTTTTCTCTTTTGCAAAATTAACTCTTGAACCCCATAAATTGAATCAACCGCTTTGATACCACTTGTTAGGGAAATCAAAGTTATAAGCACAGCAACTAGAAAAGAGAAAAAACAACACAAATAAATTTTACGTGGTTCAATCTCTCAATAAACCTATATTCACGGTCCTTTGAATGTATAATCCGCTAAATCAACATATTACAATTTTTGGACGAACAAAATTGCAAACCATCTCACAATATCATCACAAAGGCACTCTACAAATGCATTTTATGACACACTACTTCAACAATTATTGCTATTACAATTCTACCACAATTTAGCTCAACTATTGGACAAAAGCCCTAGCTCAATTATAGGGCAAAAACCAAAGAACATCTCTTATAATACTCATATTTATAATAGTTAGCCACCGTCTAACTCAATAAGAATTTTCACTCAAGTAGGAATAATAATAAAATAAGAATAATATTCTACATAGGAAATAACTCTCTACTCAATTGAGAAATATTTCTCACATACAAAATAGGAAAAGGTCTCATTCCAAGTCCCTTTAGGATTTTGAGTCATAATCCTAACAATCTCCACCTTGACTCAAAATTTCGCAGTCATGCAATCTTCAACAATCCCAACAACCTTCACCTTGCCTCAAAATCTCTCAATCATACAATCTTCAAATCTTCAGAGTCTTCAATTATAAAATCTTCATTTTTTTTTTTATTTTAGAGCTCCACTGTCACATCCCACTTTCAGGATGAACGGTTCTAGAGCATGAGTAGACCTAAGGCCACCGAACACCCATAGAACCCGCTCGGTTAAATAATTAATGTAATTCCGATGGCATGCCAGCAGTACAAATATTGTTCCCCAAAATCGAACCTGCACCAAAAATACACTCCCAATAACAATCACCTTATACCCTCAACTCCATTGAACCATGACAAAACTCCACATACATTATCAATCACACTTAGGCTAACCAAATGATTATATTCAAATATCCATAGGCATGTATATTTATAACATTTATCTTATAAATCCACATAGCATAATCATACCGACTTAACATTACCAGTCACATACTTGTACTATGGAGTTTACTAGATTTATTTGACATTTAATATAGAATTCACCATTAGGATCGTATATCCATAGTTCACATTATATACATATACAAACATTAACTTTTAAATTGTCGATACAATACATAATTATTATTACACATTATTATTCACACTGTTCACAGTAGCTCCAAGAGAAGATACATAGCTTGAGCTGGATAAAACAAAATATCTACCCTGGAAAAAAAAATAGGGGAGGGGGAATAAGATAAAATTCCAGTGAATGCACTCCAAACTACCATGCACATAGGGTCGGTCTCAGTCAATTTCACATGCTCAGGGTACAGTTATCAAGGAACAAATAAAGTTATAACAATGAAATTATATTAGGGTTCAACAAAAATCATGTAATAAATGTAGTTACCGTCCACCCGTCACATTAATATTAAACTGGTAGAGGCTTTATTTTAGAGCATACCGTAACACAAGGTTAGCTAGTTCTTGTGACTAGGGCGTTCAAATTCCTTCTAGCAAGGTCAGTCGCTTCAATGTGCACAAAACCCGGTGATCACCACACCAGAGAAAGGAAATTTTTGCTATAGGGTTTGTGCAATTTAACTGTACCATTTTTAGTACTTGAAACAATGTAAAGATAGCAATTTCAATGGTTTAATTCATTAATAAACATATGGTTTTAGCAAGGAAAAATCAATAATTATTGGATACAATTAACAATACCAATGTAATTAGGGTTTGGTTTTAAGGCATGATTCAATGAAGATTGAATGGATGTATATAATAATTAGGCTTGGGTTCAATTATGGTATGAACAATGCAATTAAGGCAATAAACAAGTACCATGCACATGAAAGGTTAGAATATACTCACTTGTTTGCACTTGTCTCCACTAACTTTTCTTCAATTACTCTATGTGAGGATTGCTTTCCTCTTTAGAATTCTCACTTACAAACTTTCTCTTCAAGTCCTCTACATACAATGCATGCACTCAATAAGTTCAATTTACATAAGTAAATTAAAACATTAAAGTCTAAAATATGCCTATAGGATCCTTTCTTGACCCAGCCCCACTATTTCTGTCATTTCTATAGTTACACTGCTCCAATTGTCCTAATTTTTAAGTCATTGGAAAATTAACATATAAGGTCACAACATACTAAAATTTTAGTTTATTCTGGGTTCTACACAAAATTTAGTGAAATTTCTAATTCTGCCATGCATCATTGTCCTAGACAGGTTGAGCTATTCTCAATGTTTTTACTATAAATTTCTATTATCTTAGCAAAATGATATAATTATTTCATTGAATTAAAATAGACATCCTAAGGATAATTTCATCTGTTTTGTCCTTGCACTAGTTATGTCTTTAAGTCCCTCAAAATTATATCTCAATTTTCTGTATTCCAATCAGCCCTGCATACAAGGGCAATCTTGTTGTAGTCTTAATAATTCCCAACGTACTAAGAATCTACTTAATCCCTTTTACCAGCCTCATTTTCACATCTCAGGATACATTTCTCCAGTTTTTACCAAAGCCCAGTTCTGGTTCGAAGGTCTTTGAATTTGAGCTCAAAGTTACAACAAGCTACCTCATCCCTCAATTTTGCCTTCACTCTCTTTACTCTCTACTCTCCCTCACTACTCTCTACACAAGGCCCAGCTCTCCAATTTAAGATTTTTTCCTGCCCTTTTCCAACATCAAACAAGTCTTCTTTCATAGCCCTCACAAATTATAGCTATCTCCCTTAAATTCTTAAGCTTGGCCAAAGCTTACATGGCCATTAAGTCTAGGTTTTCTCTCTTCCTTTCCTCATTCACTCAATTTCCTTCAACTTTCTCCACTCATCTTCCACCACACAGCCCCTATTCTTCCATTCACTCACCAAATAATCATCTCCATATCAAATTCTCGTCAACCCAAAGCAACAACACAAAGGGAAGAAGAGAATAAACTTAAAACTTATAAGAAATCAAATTAATATCAATAACCAAGTTAAGTTAGAACCAATATACCTTAAACAATCCTTCCTTTCTTCTTTCTTTCTTCCTCTTCTTTCTAGCCCATCACTCTTCCCTCTCTTTTCCTCTCTGTCTTCTCAATTTTTTTGGTGTTTAAGTTAAATGGCTAATTTCTAAGTAGGTGACTTAAACTTATCTTATGTACATCTTTTCTTTTCTTATTTCCTTTTTAATTGATTTAAGATTCAATCCCATCTATTCATCTCCCCCTCTTAAATTCTCAGCTGCCTTCTTTTTTATATTTTATTTTTATTATACATATTTTCTTTAAATCCAAAAGTCCAAGGTAATGATGGCATATTTGTCATTAATCACAAAATTGTCATTTTTTTTCTAGCTTTAGTTACTCTAATTTATATAAATATTGTCTACTAATATTTTTAATCTTATTTTTAGGATTCTAAGACGAAAATTAATTACCCTTTCATCAAATTGTCCTAAGTCAAAGTCTATGAAAAATTCGGAAATCGAAATCCCTCGGTTACTCACTTAACGTACCAATTTCGCTTAGATATTTTCTATGTTTAACTCCAACTTAATTTTCTATGTTTAACTCCAACTTAATTTTTGAATTTCATTACTTCTAATATCCTCATATTTGCCTAATTTCTCTAAATAAAATATAAAAATCCTTTCCGTGGTTGAAATTCGCCTACTCATACTTAATGTCTCGATTTTTGAACTCGTACTCTTTTTAGGGTTTCGTTTCCTTAACTTCCTATTTTTCTTCTCATTTTCCTTATTTTACTTAGTTCTATGCTATATTTAGGTCTCTGGTGACTTCAAACATCTAGGGTGTTACATCCACCTCAATAAGAACTTTTCAATTTATGCAACTCATCATCATTGTAATTCAAGCTAATCGCATTAGTTGAGGAGGAATCATCATCATCAATTTTCAGTTTGCCCTTCATTTTCTCTTTAAGTCTTCTTTCAGTTTTGAGTAGCAGTTTTTTATGACCACTTTCTCCACATCTAGTACATGACTTCCAATTGAGATGTCTTCAACCTTCATCATCCTCTCAATCTACAAAAAACTCAATTTCAATATTTTTCTCTTTTCTTAAATTAACTCTTGAATCCCAGAACAAGAACCAACAACTCTAATACTATTTGTTAGGAAAATTAGAGCTATAAGCGCAGCAATAAAAAAGAAAAAAAAATAACACAAATAAATTTTACCTGGTTGTAACACCCCAACCCTAACTCCGCTGTGAGTGTCGAGGTTGAAGGGAAGTGATTGGATTAGGAGCAAAAGAGTATAGATGACGATTGTTGAAATCAGAATACAAAATGGGTATCGGGCTTAAAATAGAGCCCATGAATGTATAATATAAGGCTAAAGATCTTAGGAAATAATCAGATGAATTAAATTTAGCATAAGAACAAGTAAAATGGAAAGAATGTAAGAAGGGAAATGGAAAATTAGAGAACAAAACTCTAAAAAGACTACAGGTTCGGAAATCGAGACATAAAGAGTGAGTTGGCAAATTCCGACCTTGGAAAGAATTTCTATATTTTATTTAGAGAAATTAGGCAAATATGAGGGTATTAAAAGTAATAAAACTCAAAAACTAAATTGGAAATGAGCATAGAAAATGCTTAAGTGAAATCGGTGAGCTAAGTGCAAAACCGATAGATTTCAACTCTGAGATTTTTTTCTAGATTTTGACTAAGGAAAATTTGATGAAATAATAATTAATTATAGCCTTAGAATCCTAAAAATTATATTAAAAATATTAATAGAAAATATTTATGAAAATTAGAGTAAATAAAGTTTAGAAAATGGCAATTTTGTGATTAATGGCAAATATATCATCATTAGGTTGGACTATTGGTTAATTAATTAATAATAATAATAAAATAAATTAGAAAATAGAACAGGGGCTGCTGGAAAGTTGGAAGAGAGAAGGAGTGATGGATGGCTAATATTATTTGATGAATTAAGCTAGAAAAGAAAAAGAAAAAGAAAAGAAAAATATATTCATATAAGTATAAGTTACCTACCATTTTTAATCATCTTTCTATCTCTAAAACCACTTAAGCTAAAGAAAAGAACAAGAAGAGGAAGAGGTAGGGAGAGCCACGGTTTGAAGAAGGAAAAAGAAAGGGAAGCCAAACTAAGGTAAGAACTAGTTCAAATAATGTTTACTTAGTTGTTTTAAGTGACTAGCTTGTGGTATTTGAGTTATTTTTGCATTTTTATATGTTCATATTGGGTTCTATGAGATAGTATGAGGAAGTTGGTGTTGGAAAATTTTATATGGGATATTTCACACGCACAGTGGAAGTATAAATTAATAAATAACCCACAGCAAAAACAATAAGATTTTTACGTGGTTCGGTTTCTCAATAAACCTACATCCACGATCCACAAGGAATAATTCACTATAACTCTTATAGTTACACGGTATAATTTTTGGACAGACAAAATTGTAAACCCTCTCTCACACAATACCCATTAACCTAGTACACAATTTCTCACAGTAAATAAAGATTAAAGAAATGTAGGATAATTTTTGGACGGACAAAAATTATCAAAACCCTCTCATAAATTTCTTCAGAGAAAATTTCTCTCTGGCTCTCAAATTGCTTCTTACAATTTTATATTTTTTTCTTCGGTTCTATGCATGACTTTTTATAGCCATGCAATAATGCCATTTTAATGAAGAAGCCAATTCTAAATTCAACATTTTCAATGGTTGGCACCGTTTCTTTTTTTTTTTTTTTTTTTTTCAATTGTGGGTCCCTCCATGTGAGAGGGACACCATAACAAATCTCCCCCTCCCAATCACATGGAGGGCTCCGCCATTACTGCAACTTTGTCAGTATTTCCCATGAGTATGGGTCTTTTTATACTCCCCCTCGAGCAAGAGTCATCTACACTCTGAGATTTAACGGTTTTTTTAAGAACTAGTTTACAAGGCTCTCCTTTTTTCGCTACTGTAGAATTAGCACTCTGCTTCAAAATTTCACATACCACAACCTTGTTACAAAACTAGACTCTCTTTGTAATTTTCTCGGTTTCTTCACTTTACTGCTTTCTGTCTGCAAAAGGGAATGACCATCCAAATAGCAAATATTTTTTTCTTTCTTCCTACCCTGCATTACCAAGCTACCTCTTCTATATACTTTACATATTTTTCCAATACCAACATATTTGTACCCATGTGATGCCAGCTCTCCTAGTGAAATTATGTTTGCTCCTGCAGCAAGTACAAATTTTACATTGAAAATATTTTTGACAGCATCATTGTGGACTTTCAGGCGAACTCTCCCAATGCTTTCAATCTTCAGCTTTAATTTGTTTCCCACATTGATATAGCTAAATTCTCCATTGGTATGTAAAGTATGAAACATAGCTCGATTTCTGCAAATGTGCACATCAAAAGCAGAATCCATCACCCAGTTAGAATTGCTCTCACCAGAGCAACTACCAACATCTTCACCTTGTACTAGGTGAAATTCATCATCAGACTCATCATTGGTTTTGACTGTATTTGAGGAATCACTATCATCAATTTTCAGCTTACCCTTCATCTTTTCTTACAACTATTTAAGACTCTTCAAGTCTTCTTTAAGTTTCGGACAGTGATGCTATATGTGACCAGTCTCCTCACAATAATAGCACTCCATATTGCTATAATCTCTCGGTCGAGATTTTGATATATTTCTTTGATCACCTCTCCTTTTATTTTGATTCCTCCCTCCCTCACTCCTCTCAACTAGTGCTATGCCCTCACTTTCAGTTGAAGTGCTCTCACCCCTCATCATCCTCTCATTTTTTCTTAACATCGTTGTCACCTCAATCAATTCCAGTGTAGTTTTTCCAACACACATTGTCTGCACCAACGGTTTTTAAGATTTGGGCAATGACGCAAGCAAGAGTAATGCCTGCTCTTCATCTTCAACTTTTTCACCAGCATTCAGCAACTAGCACACTAGTTGATTAAATTTATTGATATGATCATGGAGGTTTCCTTCTTCCTCCATCTTGAGTGAATACATCTCCATTTTCATGAACAACCAGTTAGTCAACGACTTTGACGCATAAATCTCCTCCAATTTGTCCCACAACTTCTTTGGTGATGTCTCCTTAATCACTTCAAATTTTGCTTGTGGGGTAAGTGCTAATCAGATGGTGCTTACCGTCTTCCTTTGGATAGTCTTCCATTCGCTCTCAGCTATACTCATTGGCTTTTCTTCATCCAAAGCCCAATCAAGACCTTGTTGCACCAAAAGGTCCTGAATAGTACTCTGCTATAGAGTAAAATTATCCTTTCCATCAAACAAATGGGTTGAATATTTAAATGTACTATCCATTTTATCTGAAAAACTTTTCCTCCTTTATTTTTTTCAGATCTCTGTGAATAGTACATATGTTACAGTACCGTATGAATAGTACTGTATGAACAGTAACCATACTCTGCTACAATACCCCTAATAGTATCGTATCCTGCTACAGTACCTTGTTACTATTGTTTACTGTTCCTGTAACAGTAACATGCAACAAATTTTTGCGTGGTTACTATTCACTTAATTTTTTGATTTTACACCCGTTCTCGAAATGGATTGTACTAAAAAATTCCTTATATTTTTCTCTTCCTCGCAGTATATTTCTTTTCTCAAAATATGATACTGCACAGGACAGCAGTCACACTTCAATCCTAATAAAATTTCTCTCTACCCCAAAATAAGAACCAAAAATTCTGATACCACTTGTTGGAAAACTTTATATGGGATATTTCACACGTACAGTGAAAGCAAAAATTAATAAATAACCCACAGCAAAAATAATAAGATTTTTACGTGGTTCGGTTTCTCAATAAACCTACATCCACGATTCACAAGGGATAATTCACTATAACTCTTATAGTTACACGGTACAATTTTTGGACGGACAAAATTGTAAACCCTCTCTCACACAACACCCATTAACCCAGTATACAATTTCTCACAGTGAACAAAGATTAAAGAAATGTAGAATAATTTTTGGACGGATAAAAATTATCAAAACCCTCTCACAAATTTCTTCAGAGAAATTTTCTCTATGGCTCTCAAATTGCTTCTTACAATTTTATATTTTTTATTCGGTTCTATACATGGCTTTTTATAGCCATGCAATAATGCCATTTTAATGAAGAAGCCAATTCCAAATGGAATTGGCTTCAGCATTTTCAATGGTTGGCATCGATTCGGTACCAATTTTTCTTTTTTTTAATTATTATTATTTCAATTGTGGGTCCCTCCATGTGAGAGGGACACCACAACAGTTGGCTTTTTGGAGCTTGAATAGGTGAAGTAAGGTTGTATAGAGCTGATTTGGTGGAGAAAATAGGAGGTAAGGTGATGGAAATGAAAAGGGAGTTGGAGGAGAGCTAGGGTTTTGTAAAGAGAAGGTTGTTGGAGAGAGGTTAAATTGTTGGAATTTTAGGCTCCCATTCAAGGACCTTGGGGTCCGAAATTGACCATGGTCAAAACTAGAGAGTTGTAGGCAAGAGAGTGAAGTAGAAGTCAGTAAAAGGGCTTGGTAAAATATGTAGTAGATTTTGATTTATTGAGGTTGCAATAGGACTGTCTTTGTAGGTAGGGTCATTGAGAACTCTGAAATTGAGAAGCAATTTCAATGACCTTAGGACCTGAATTAGTATTTGGTAAAAACTTAAGAAATTTATCCTAATATGTGAAAATGATGATGGTAAATGGGATTAAGTATATTCTCTGTACGTTGGGAGTTATAGAGGCTGTAACAGGACTGCCTCTGTATGTAGGCCTGATTGGAGTGCAAGAAATTGAGTGGAAGTTTAAGGGGACTTAGAGACATAATTTGACCAAAATCCAAACTAATTAATTGGTCCTCAATATGTTAAAGTTTATCCAATAAAATATCTTGGGATGATTCCATGCACGTTGGGAGATATAGAGTCTAGAAGTGGACTAACTCTGTATGCAAAACTAATAAGGATACATAAATTGAGACATGATTTTGAGTAACTTAAAGACATAATTGGGTCAAGGTAAAAACATATTAAATGATCCTTAAGATTTCTATTTTAATTAAGTGAAATAATTTTAGAATTTGGACATGATAATAGGAAGTTATACTGAAAATAGTAGGGGTAGCTCAGTCTTCCTAAGGTTGAGAGGCATGACAAAATTTAGTAGGTCACTATGGATAGTGTAGAGCTCCAAATAAGCTGAATTTTGGCTATATTATAGTTTTATATGTTATGTTTCCAATTTCATAAGAATCAGGGAAATTGGCTCAGTATATCTTGAATTATGGCAGTGACAATAGGACTAGTTCATTGAGGAACTTATAGACAGATTTTAGAATTTAGTGTTTTAATGTTATTGTTTGTGCAAAATGAAGTTATAATGCATTGTATTATATGTAGAGGAACAAAGAGAAGGTGATAAAGAAGAAGGCAATCGACAATTTTGTTAGAATTGAAGAAGAAAATATATAAAGAGGTATATATAAATAAAGTGAGTGATTAATATTCTGCTATACTTGTAAGTTGTTTCTGTAATTCATAATGCGTACCTTAATTTAAAATTTGTCAGTTGATCAATTGAAATTCTCATATTCTTGAACTCTTCGAATGTAATTCTATAGTGAATCATGAATCCTATTTGAGTTGTTCATGATACTTGCCTATTTGAAATCTTATATATGGTCTAGGATTCTTCAAGAATCCTATTGTTAAGTTGCTGTACATATTTTTTCTTACTTCATTCAAAATGTTCTAAATTGAGTTGTACTATTTATAATGTTAGTTGACCAAATATTGAGTTACCAAAAACTATGCAATACCATGAACTTAAAAGAATAAATTATCTTTCTGATATGGGGTACATCAGACTGTGTGCACACTTTACCTAGCAGATAGGGTATAATATCCGGACTTTAGCTAGGAAGAGTAATACTCATAGTCGTGAGACTTAATCAGTCTTGCGCAGTTATAGTTGTGTGGCATTGTTCTGTAAGAAGAGCTCCTGCCACTAGTTGATTACCTAAATATCGGTGAGTTACAATAAAATAAATGCTCTCACCTAGTGGATAGTGATTTTTGCTAAATCAAAATTATTATTCAAGTAAATAAAATAGTTGTTGCCATTGAACTTATCCAGTTGTTCATGATCTTAATTAATCCTTCTTTGATATATATATATTTTTCAGTTGATAGAATTGTGAACCATAAGCTATTCTTGTGAGCCGACTTTAAAATACCAAGCCTCACAAGTATGATAGTATATTTTTCACTCACTGGGTTTTTACTCACCCCGCTCTCCATTTTTTTTTTACAGGAACTTAGAAGTAGTTCAGAAAGTTCAAATATTTGTTCTCACTTGAAGCTTGTGTGTAAAAGAGGAAAATTAAATTGTTGGATATTATAAGTATTTGTAATATTCGATATGTATATAATTGTTTATATCAATTTTAGATGCTCCATGGTACGTACGATTATTAGTATGGTGTGTAATCTTTATGTATATATATAAGTGATGTAAATTATTTACATTATATTATGATAACAATGAATGACTTAAAATGAATTATATGTCGAGTTGATAATGATATGAGAGAATTTAATTATATATGTGGAGTTGAAGTTATAAAGGTGAAATATTGGGAGTGAAATTTTGATTTTGCAAGTTTTGTATCCTGAGTAGCATTGTAGGTGCAGTCGGCTCTCCGTTGGACTGCAGTTGAGTTGTAGAGTTAGTTTGGTTCTATGAATTTTCGGCGGCTTTAGGCCTATCCATATCCTAGGACCGTCCATCCCAAAAGTGAGATGTGACAGTAGTTCAGTCTCTCAATAGACCTAAGTCCACGGTCTCTTGATGGGATAATCTACTAAATCAACATATTACAATTTTTGTACTGACAAAATTGCAAACTCTCTCAAAATATTTTCACAAAGGCACTCTGCCCATACACTTTGTGGCACACAACTTCAATAATTATTGCTACTACAATTCTACCACAATTTTGCTTAACCATTGGGTAAAAACTTCAACTCAACTATTGGGAAAAGCCCCAATTCAACTATTAGTCAAAAGTCAAATAATCTCTACTACAATACTCCTATTTATAATGTTACTCACTATCAATTCTCACTTAACTAGGAATAACATTAAAATAAGAACTCTACTTTATATAGCAAATAATCATCTACTCAATTGAAAAATATTTCTCACATACAAAATACAATAGAATCTCTATAAATTAATAACCTTGAGACCATACAAATTCTATTAATTTAAAGCGGTATTAATTAATTGATAAATTAATAATTTATTAATTTATCGAATGTACTTACAATTCAAAGTAATACTCATTTAATCAACTAAAAATTTATTTTATTTTATTTTATAAAAATATAAATTATTCTATTAATAAAAAGAGGCTAAAAGTCTAAGGAATATAAACCAATTCATATCTACTTGATTTACAAGTATAATTTAATTGTATTAATGTCTTCAATGTAACTGATATTTAGGAAAATAACAATAAGACTGATATTTTAGGAAAATATGATATATAATTTTAGTGAATTATTAATTTATGATATGAATGGGATCAAGGAGTTATGTTAGGTTTTCAAAAAAATTATTATTTTACTATTTTATCGAAATTATTAATTTAACTCGTTAGCCCAAGTCGGGACTGAAAAAAATTATTATTTAATAGAGGTTATTAATTTATCGAGTATTAATTTATAAAGATTTTACTGTAGAAAAAAGTGTTTTTCTGAATCCCATTAGAATTTTGAGTCATAATCCTAACAAAATCTAAGACCCTATTCATATTTACCTCAAATCATACTGAATTGATGTTATGTTTTGCATTTGCATCTATTAAGAAAAGTTAAATTGGATTGGGTGGTTTAGGTTATCTGGTTATGCAGTAGAAGGTATTTCCAATTAGTTTCATATGCATGAAAAAAAAAAAACTATTGTAAAATCTCTTGAGAAATTAAGAAGTTGGAAGCGGTTTCCCTTTTAGATAGGAAAAGAAAATAAAAATAAATATTTCACGACTACAACATAAATGCTACCTGAACTCTGGCAGCAAAAAAGTTTCCAAGGTACATTTTAAAATTTTATTGGTAGGACGACAACTTATGAACTTAAGTCTTCTTGGAAAGGAGATTCCTGGATGGATTGGAGAAGAGATGCTTTAAGTATATATAATAGGTGTTGATTCCTTAAATATGAAATTTGTGATTAAAACTCTGATCTTGGCAGCACAGAATAATGCCCTCTATGCTACTAGCATGGGTGGGGAAAGTTACTGGTCCTAGATTATGATCCTCCTTTTCATCCCCTTGCTATTTAATTAGATGGAGACACTTGCACAGAGGAAAGAGTTTATATGCTCCTCGAGAATGGGAAGGTGATGATTATCATCATAACTGTACATCAAAGGAACCATTCTTGCAACATTGAGACAGGCCTTGGTAAATGTTGGTGAAAATGGATTTTGAAAGAGACATTCCTTGTTGAGTTGCTTCCATGTCTCTGAAATCATCTGTAGGACATGCTTTCTTGCATTTTCAACCGAAGATTCTTGGTGTTCCTTCAAGTAACATTCCAAATACGATCCATCATGTCCATCCTGATTCTCATCCTGCATTTTAGTTTTTAATTTTTGGGTTTATATATTTATTTGAAGAAATAAGGAGTTAGAAACATGTGAACTTTGTCTGTTACATACCTTGGCACTTCCCAAGTCATCCCAGAGCCGAAGAATTTTGGCTGTAGAAGATATTATGCTTGGATTGCCATTGACGAACTCAACATTTTCCTTGGTTATATCTTCACCCAATAGAAAAAATAGATGAACTAGAACCACATGTACACCAGAACTAACAATCCCATTCTTCAAGTACTCTTCAGCATTTGGTAAGTTCCCTGAAGCAAACCATTTAGCTTCCACTAGAAATGCATTGCACAAACTTCCCCACTGCTTATGACAATAAAGAATAGTCAATTATTCTTTGCGATTATGGCTGTTAACAAATTAGCATTAAATTTTTGTTGTAACAAAATTATGACCATACCTTTTTTCTTAGAGAGTCTACAGGGTTCCGGCCATGCTGTTTATAGACCTTGTAACTAATTTCATTAGTGAAGTTGTTAAGAGCCTTGAAACATATCTTCATGCATTCTGGTAGCTGATCGGTGGCATTTATGTCCCATCTATATAAAATGAACCCATTTAGTGACCCAAATTAATTTTTACTCAAACTAGTAAATTCCAAATACATCTTGAGCTCCGTATATTTAACAGAAAATATTTTTGTGAAAAATATTTTTTTATATTTTCTGACGTCTGAAAAATTAGATAATTAAAATATTCTTCTAATAAAAAAATGACTTTTTTTTTTTCAAAAGGAATAGTTATTTTCTAAAATTTGACAAATTGATTATAATGAAAAGAAAACACATAAATACACACTTATTATTTTATCAATCACCGATAATCACCACCAATGATCATAGCCGGTGACCATCATATTTTACTATTTTTTCTCATATTTAATATTAAATTTTAGAAATATAAAGTTTTATAAGTCTAAACATGTTATAATTTGAATTTTTTTAAAATTTTATAATAAATTTTTAGAGTGAAAGAGTTTTTTTGGAATATATTTTCTTAGAAAAATGTTATTCTTGAAAAATATATTTTCTGAAAAAATACTTTTTAGAGAAATTATTTTCCGAAATAAATGGAATCTTTTGGATCCATATAATAAATTACCTGTCCACAACTTCTGTGAAGAGAGTGAGGTCATTTAGTGTCCCATAAACATCAAAAATGTCATCTATCATGTAAACAAAGGAGATGGGTTTTACAAGATCAACCCTTTGATGTGATAAGGTTGGATCTGTAAGGGCTGTCATGGACCATATGTACCATTTAAGAGGTTGGTTTCTTGCAAACTTCATCCCATCGGACAAGCCCAGCTCTCTCCACCACCTGAAATATAGAAATAATTGGCAGAGATATTTGTTATAGTCAATATTCTTTGTGTTTATGGTGGACCCACAGGTTCGTTTAACATGTTTTGCCTAAAACAATGGAATCAAAACAATCATAAATTAGTGTGGTGGTTTGATTTTGAATTTCTGTTATCATGTTAAAGAACATGTCAATTCGTAAGGGACCCTTACCCATAATAGTTTTTAATATCTCAAACAAGCATGAAATTTGAAACTCACTTTAAAATTCGAAGAATTTCTTGTTGGTGTTGAGATTGGACTATCTTAAAATCAAACTTTGCAAGTTCTTGTAATTCATTATTCCAACCATTAATTGGCCCTTGTAAATTTGAAATGAAGCTTTTTGCCATGAACTTTGGCAGGCTTTTGTAGTGTGGATGTTTCAAAGTATTATCTACTGCTTTAGATTGAGGATAGTCAAGACGAGTCACCCATGAATTCAGAATCTGATAACTAAAGTCTGCAGCTTCATCAAGTATGTCTTCTCCTTCTATACATAGTTGTGAAGCTTCATACAAACCCATTAGTCCTTTGATGTCATCTCTTATTTCGTGCTTAAATTTCCCCTCCTTGTCCTTAAAGATACCAAAAACATCTGTACGCAAGTAAATTAATAAGCAAACCCATATCAAATTAATAATGCATTAGCAAGATTTTTAAAAAAATAATTAACCTTCAGACACATAGTAACCCTCTTGTCTCAATAGTCTAAAGCGTAGAGCAACCTCATAGAGATCACTGTCATTATGAGCGGTAGGTATCATATAGTGGCTTCGTAAAATTGCATCAATTTCCTCTTGGAAATGATACTCAATGCCAAGGCGTTGGATAGCATCAATAATGGCCAGACTTTGAAATGCATCTTCTCCTTCTTTGCTTATCAGCATATACTTGAATGACTTTAGTTTTTTCTCATGCTCAATTTGAAAATCATCCTGTAAAAGAAAATTAAGAGTTCCCATTAAAAATAGATAAATAATCCAGAAACACATTTGACCACTAAATTAGTATATTAAGATACATGCTTACAATAATTTTAGAACAATCAGAACCACTCGGAAAATTCATTTCATCAGAGTTACTAGAACCAAATTTGTGATTTTTGGAATTAATGTTATAATTAAGAGTTGTGATTAATTATGGTAGCCTTCAAGTCCATGAGATTTGGCTTAATAGTTTCTGATGTTTGATGTTCAGGTAATATATGGTGTATAGAAGAGGAAGTAGGGAAAGTTTTAGAAGACAAAACCATTGAGAGAAAGGCAATTAATGGCAAATATTTTTTTTATTTGTGTAAAAGGCAAAAAGAGGAAGAGTGCGTTTGGACTTTGGAATGAAGAATTTAGTCCAAGTGACCCCAATTTATAGAATTTTAGTGAAATGAATATTATTATTTTTATCACGAAAATTTGAGAAATAAATCGATTTTAGATATAACCCAGTGATAAGTGCATATACAATATAAGTAATAGATTTATATTCGATTGTCTCTCTTCCATTCTTAATTAAAAAAAAAAAGAAATAAATTGAAATATGTTAATAACACTTCTTACCCATAAATCCAAAATTTATAACATCCATATAATTAAGAAAAGAAAAAAAAAAAAAGCTCTTATACACCAAAAATATTAAAATACACACTTCATTTTACTTTTTGTGTGTAACAAAATTACTAATGTAGCGTTCATATAATTTTTTTTTTTTAATTATAAACAATAAATATTGAAAAATTCTCTCACTACACCAAATTTTTTAAAAAAAAATTATAACACAAATTCAAAAACTCTCTCTCTCTCTCTCTCTCTCTCTCTCTCTCTCTCTCTCTCTCTCTCTATATATATATATATATATATATATATATATATATATAATTCAAAAAAAAAAAACAAGAGCTCTCTCTCTTTCCATATATATATGAAAAATGTTTTTGGCTTTTTTATTTTATTTTACTAACATCATAAAGAGATAAAATATTTTTCAATATTTAATGTTCATAGTTTCTAATAAATAAAAAAATATTTTATTGGCATTGATAGTTTTTTTTGGCAAGTCCTAGGCCTTAAGGTCACCCATCAGTCAAGACTTCGAGTAGGAGGTGATGGACCTAAACAATTGGATTTTGGATTGCTCTATAGTTGGGCTTGTGGCCTGCATGAGGAAGAAAAAGAGAGAGAAACAAGCATTAGAGGGCTAAGTCTATAGCCTGACGTGGCTCCTCCGATGCTTAAGTCACTAACTATATTTACGAAGTTAAGACTCAAGGAATTGTGTGAGTTTAGAGAGTTATTACCACTATTTTCCATGTTTGAGTGTTTGTGAATGGTCGGCCTCCTTTTTTAGGAAGAGAGGAGAGGCTTGTATTTAAATTGCTTCCTGTCTTGAGGAATGGAGTGAGTAGCCGGGCAACATGGGTGCTTTTGATTGAGGGGTATAAGTCATGTCATACTGTAGCTAAACAATGTAATAACGTCTCTGCATTATCAGTTGTCAAGTATGGAGCCTTGTACTAATATGACCCGAATCTCGTTTCTCATAGGTGTCAAGGATTGCGTATATGAGAAGTTTGAAAGGGGATGTCAAGGCGAACTCTCCTTGTAAGTGGAGCGAGCTCGTTTGTTGGCAAGGTGGAGTAATGTCAAAGCAAAGTACTTGTTGCCTTAGATGATCGCTAGGACGAGATGCAAGGTGGCCTGTTCATGATGCTTTACGTATGATAATTGTTGATGGCTTGGGCCTGATAGTCTTAATGGTGTGAGGCATGTTATCTATAGCGTTAGGACTGTTATGGGTTTGATCGCAACGACTCATTTGGTGTAATCATTTTTAGTTCTTATCAGACATTATAATAATTTTATTACACCAAAAAAAAAATAAAGTGTATTTTAAAATTTTTGAAGTGTATTTAATCACTCCTCTTTGAAATTATAGATGTTCACTTTTTTGAATGATGTACTTAATATGTTTACACTTTTTATTAAGAGTTAATTCTATTTCCTTTTCAATATTCATCTTTTTATTTTAGTGGTGGAATTAAAATTTTATATAGATAGGAATAGTCTCCTTTCAACCATTAAAAATTTCTTTTCAACAATCATTTAAATTTTCATCAGTCTCTTGTCAAGAATTGTTTAAAGAATCATTCGGAAAATTCTTGTTTACATCGGGTGTATACACTAAGGAGATAAGAACATATAGAGTAAAAAAGATATCGGTGTTTTTTAATTAGGCAAAAAAGATAAAAGAATCATATTTACTAAAATATCTTATCGATCATTAGTTTTGTGTATGAGATAAACTTATACACCCAATGTAGGCAAGAATTTTCCAGACTCATTCTATAATTGATTTTTTTTATTTAACAAATAATTATAAACTTATCTTATTAATAAAAACAAACAAATAAATAATATTTTTTACTTTTTTTGTCGGTAAAAAATTAATGATTAATTTAATTTTTATTAACTTAATTTGTATATAGTTATATAAATTTAATGTCATTTTATTCATCAATTTATAAAGATATTTTTTATGCATATATATCTATATATTATTTTAAATTATATGTAAAAATAATCCATTTGATAAGGGCTCAGGCACGGGTTAACAAAGCTGAAAATATGAAAATAATACTCCATGAGTTTGTTTGGTACACTTTGAAATTGAAATTCAAGTGAAATAGAATTCCAAAATCTTAAACATTCATTTTCAAGTTTATTTTAAATAATTAAATAGAATTTATTGATTAGATTAATAATTATATTTAAAAATATATATGATATCAATAGAAATTGGAGTTATTCAAATATAAAAATTTAGATTATTTGTATACTAAAGAAAAAAATAGCATCCTGTTCCAAAAATAAGATTATATTCCCAATCGTGTACCAAACATGCTCTAAGAGTAGCTTAGAATTTTCAAATATGGACATTTAACCATGTTAGCTGTTAGTCAAACTGTCAGAGAATATTCATACAACTCTGTGAACACGTAATTTTACATCTCAAATAATATTTGGCAATTGGACGGACTTTTGCAACCCTTGGAAAGCCCTCGAGATATTCGACAATGAAAACGGGCAAAAACAGAACTGAGGAACCAAAACAGGTGAAAAATGGACAAAAACAACAAAATTGACGAAAGTTGCTTGCAATTGCTGCAGGCTGCCCCTGCAAAACCGCAGGAGCCTCTGCGGTTGTCACAAGCTCCTCTTGCAACAGCGTAGATATGGTTCATCTTTTTCCTCCCTTTTGTGCACTAAATCTCGCATTGGAAATTTGAGACTTCCTCTTTTTTCTTTTGTTTTGCATTATAATCCCACATTGGAAATTTGAGCCTTCCTCCCTCACTTCTTGACCTATATAAATAAGTCTCCCCACCTCATTTTAACTCACCCCCTGATTGTTAGTTTACAGCTGTTCTTTCAACCTTCTAATTTTCTCTCTATTTTTCTCCCTACAAGACTTCTAGAGCTAATTCCTCATTGGTTTTGGTCTGCCTAGTTCAGTCCTCTTTTGATTGAATTAGGTTTTTAAGTTGCTTTTCATTTATTTATTTATTCCCTTTGTGAAGTGACCAAGTCATTTTTTTTTATTTCACTTGACTTGAATATTTAATCATGCATACCCGACCCAGATTAAGTATGGTCTCAACTAGCACCAATTTGACAGCATTGCTAAAATCTCACCATTTCATAGCCATTTCCTTTTGAATAAACAAACCAAGGCCAAACAAAAAAGCTGAAATCCTTCACCCTCAATGATAGTCAAAGTGACCAAGTCACCTTCCTCCCAAATCATCATCCTTCCAAAGTGGGGCATCTTCCTAAACTTTAAATTTGACACCCTAATACCATAACGATTTAGGAATACCTTTTACTGGTTCAAAGTATCCAGTTCATAAATGCATTCACATTTTGCATGCCTAGATTAGACTTAAAATGCATCTCATACTAGACTTAGAATCTTAACTCGAGTAGACAAAAGACTTGTCAGACCTTCCTATAATAACCTTAGGATTCATATCTTGCATTCTTAGATCCGACATAACATCTGTATCAACCTAGCATAGAGTTAGGTTTCTCTTTCTCATATTAGACCTAGAATAGATCATCCTAGGATAGCCTTGGGATCCTTTGATTGATCTGACTATGGCAACCCGTGTTCACTATCATCATGCTTACTTTCCAAGAAAGCAACCATGATGAGGGGCATCTCTGAACATGTAATTTTACACCTCAAATAATATTTAGCAACTCACAAATAGCATCTCCAGAAAAAAAAATGCTAGATCTATGAGTATCAGATTGATATCTCATAAAACTAACCATTAATTATCATAAGAAAACAAAACAGAGAGATGAGAAGAAGGAGGAGGAGGAGGAGAAGATCTGGGAAAAGTAGATAGAGAGTTGTAGTCAGAGAATTGATGAATTTGTTATTAAGTATCAATACCATACATTGTAACTGAATTTCAGCTTATTAATAGACTAGCTAACATATTGTTACAACAACTTGAGCTGACAGCTACTATTTAGTTAAGCTAAACTTTTCTTGGATGACTTACTTGTCATCTTGCATCCCTCATAGCAGTTATACTTCACTCTTTTGTCATAACAACTTCTTTAAAAATTGTTCTTGTCCTTAAGAACAAGTGCAGGAAATTGTCTCTAAATAAAATCCACATATTCCTAAGTGTTATCAGAAGGTTCCAGATTAAGCCATTGAATAAGATCTTAGGGTTCTGAAACATCATTTCTAAGAATAATTCTAGTATCCAAAATAGCCACTAGAGCAACCAAGGGTAGTCCATTATCAGTGCAAGCAAGAAGTTGTTGAGAAACAGTCTGATTTGGCCCCACTTTCTTCTTTAATAGTGAAATATAGAAAACAACATGGATAGATTTTGTATCTGGTAACTTTAATTGATAAGCAACAGGACCAATTCTTTTAACTACAACAAAAAGATCATAAAACTTAGCAACTATTTTCAAATTCTTCCTCAAAGCCACTAAAGTTTGTTTGTAAGGATGCAATTTAAGATATATTGAATCACCCACTTCAAATTCTCTATTTGTTATATGCTTATCAGCATGCTTCTTCATCTTATTCTGAGAATTCAGTAGTTGAGCTTTTAAAAAAGAGACAATTTGTTGTCTTTCATGTAGAAAATCTTCAACTGATTGAGTTGGAGTGCACCCTTCATAGAGTAATGGAAAATGAGTAGGATCATACCCATATAGAGCTTCAAATGGAGTCATCTAAATAGCAGAATGATATGTTGTATTATTCTAATATTCTGCCAAATTGAGTCATTTATGCCTAGTAATAGGTTTAGTAAAATACATACATCTCAAATAACTTTCCAAGCATCTATTTAATCTCTCTGATTTTTCATCAGATTGAGGGTGATAAGCAGAGTTAAGACATATTTTTGTGCCTAATAATTAGAAAAAAGACTACCAAAAAACACTTGTAAACACTTTATCTCTATCTAAAATAACGGATTGCAGAAAGACATAGAGTTTAAACATAGTATCAAAGAATAGTTTGGTAAAATTTAGGGTAAAAAAAGGATGGAACAAGGAAAGAAAATGGGCAAACTTTGTAAAATGGTCAATGACCACTAAAATTGTATCTTTACCTTCTGATTTAGGCAATTTTTCAATGAAGTACATTGAAATATGAACCCAAGCCTGAGATGGGAGGGGTAAGGGATTCAACAAACCTGGATAAGGAAGACTTTCAATCTTACATTGCTGGCAAATTTCACAGTTGAGAACCCATTTATCCACTTGTTTCTTCAACCCAACCTAGTAAAAATGTTGCATAAGCCTCTGATAAGTTGCCTTAATACCCGAATGACCACCCACTGGAGAATTATACATAACTGTCAATAATTGCTCCCTTAAATTTGTTGTTTGACCAACAAAAAGTCTATTTTTGTATTTCAAAAAAACCTTTATGTAACTAATAATGGCCTTCTCAATAACATTCTTGAATAGTCTTCTGAATAACATTATTGAAGACTATGCAGTTGTTAGTATGATGCTTAAAGGAGTTGTGTCATTTGCAATAGTCTCGCTTTGCCTGTTCCTCCACTAGTGGAATTATGTGACCAGCTAATAAGGTGATCTAACTATCTTTGAGTAAATAGTCAAATATTTCATCTACCTTGTTCAAGTCGAGAGAGTACTCTTTGGAAATTTTGTTTGGATTGAACTCTATTTCCTTCTTCTTGAATGTTGAAGGTTTACTAAGGGTCAAACACTCATATGGGGCATCTGGTTTGAGTTTGGCCAAATAAACTTCTTCATCAGAATCAGAAACTTCATCTTAATCAATCGTTGAAATCTCCAATAGATCTCGGTAATAAGCTCCTTTAGAAGATGTCTTTTGTTGATCTTTCTCTTTAAGCAACTTTTTATAACCATTAACTCGGTCAAGAAGGTCATAGAAGTCTATGAAGTTGTGACCTTCAAAGTGATTTATGATGGTGATGTTTAGGCCACTAAATGCCAGATTAACAAGCTCGACCTTTAAGATAATGGCATTGTAGTAATCCTTGATTCTTCTGAATTGAGCTATGAACTTCTTAGCCGATTCTCCTGACATTTGTGTTGTCCTTACTAGATCGGCCAATATTGTTACTAGAGGGGTTCAGTAAAATTCTGTGTGGAATTTCTCTTCAATTTGAGCCTATGTGGTAATTGAGTCTGGCCTTAAGTTAGTGTACTAAGTAAAGGCCGACTTTGTCAATGAATTACCAAACAACCGAAGTTTAAGAAAATTTTCAGCCGATGCTTTCTCACTGAAGATGTGTTCAATAGTGTTCGAATTATCTTCACCGAAAAATAGGATAAATTTGAGGATTTTATAACCTCTGGGAAATGGGTAAACTCGGTCAATCCAATTAGGGTAAGGTTTCCCATATATTGGTCAAGCTGTATCTTTAAATTCTACCCCTATTCTTCTTGATGCCCAGTTGAGGTCATTTTCAATAGGCTAGGGATCTTTATAATCATCTACCCTTTTCTCATGCATCTCTACCATTGTCATTATAATTAGGCCGATAGTTTGGCCTTCTATCATCTCTGTTATACCCACGGTCATAATCTTGTCTCCTATTACTATATATATTATCATTTCGGTAACCATTATAACCAAGAGGAGCATTATTACCTGGATTATCTTGCCCAGCTAATAGAAGATCTCTTTGTTGGTATCCCTATTAGCTCGGCGCATCAAGTTAACCCCCTCATACCTTTATTCATCTCTTTGATTATCAGGAACATTTCTTATGTATTGTTTGGCAAAGTTCCTTCTTCTAGCCATATCATCATCTCTCCTTTCCATATGTTCGGTGAAGTGAGTTAAGGCTATAGTAAATTGATCTAAGGATCTATCAATGGTCCTTTATACAATTTGATTCTCCTCTACTATCGACCTCATCACAACTGCTATTTGCTCAATCATTCCAAGATAAAGGTTGCTATTTTCTCGGGCCATTCCATCCACGATAGCCTATTGATCGGCCTCGCTCAAAGTTGGCGGCCTCAATATGATCCTTTCCCGATTGTATTTGGGGTCATTGGTTTGGGAGTTTTGTGTTTCAACATCTTTGGGGAATAAGAGATCCTTGACCCTCTCATGACCGTCCACATAAACTTGTTGCTTCAGTTGAATTCTTATGTTCAATGGACCTCTATTTAGATTCTTCTTCAATTGTGAGGTCAATGAAGGTTGGTTCCCAATGCTAGCTCCAATAACTGATGTACAACTATTGGTGTCACCAGATTTGTCCCCTGGCTTACTAGTTCGGTCACCAGTGTTATCTCTAGTATTAGACATCTTCTTGACTTAAAAAAGGTCCCATCGAATATGCCAAAAAGATGCTAACCCTAAATAATTCTAGGCAAATTAATTAAAATTAAAACCTTTAGATTGTTTAATTAAGAATCATTTGTTTCAGTTCTGCCAATACTGAATTTTAGGGATTTGTGCAATAAAAGAACCTAATTTAGAGTATATAGACGTCAAAGCGCCGTCAATATTCAACTAGGGATCTATGAAAATAATTTAATCTGACTTTTTGATATGTAGATGGCCAGCACCGTCAACTTCCGTTCAGAGATATAATATATAGGTTACAAGAACTGTCAATCAATGGCGGATATATAAGTCACTGCCGTTAATCCTATGATGAATATTTAGGTTGTAAGGAACCATCAATTCAAAAGGAATGATCAAACAAATCTTGAGTAAAAGTAGTTTTTATTGAAATGAGTAATAAACTGATATAAAGAATTTACAAAGCTATTTATAGTGATCTATACAGGGGGTAATTTAGTAATTATAAGTTAGAAACCTTAATTATTCCTAACTAGGATAGAAATTACAATCAGAGTGAGCTCACTATTTACAAATAGGCCCAAGTATGATTAGCTGTACACAGGTTACGGATTTGCTCCAACTCCATGCCCAATAAGGATGTTGGGCCAATGTTATTTTTGGGCTGACGTTAATAGCATGTTAAGTTCCAAATTATAATTAGTGAAAAAAATTACGGATCGAGTAAATTTGAATTTTTAAAAATTTTAATATTTTTCAAATTTAAACTTCAACAATGAATAATTATATTTCTATTTAAGCCAAAATCAACTCAAAGACCTTAGTCATATGGTAAATTTACATGAATTGATGTACATATATTATAATATTAAATATTATCTCTGACTGAAAAAAAAAATCCATTTTCAATTTTATTTTATTTATTTATTTATTTTTTTTTTGTCAGATGAAGTATATTTCATTAGAATCAAATGTAATTGCAGCAGTACTTTAAAAAGTTAGCTCCAACCAATTAGGATGACCTGGACCTTTTATGTCTGAAAAAAGGATGACTTGGACTTTCTAGTGTGAAAATCGTGAAAAATGCTTGAAATATTAACATTCCCAAATTTCTTTTTTTTTTAAAAAAAAAACATTGAGATGGCCATAATTTAGGAGAATGAGATTTTTAATAATTCATAAATTTTGTTTAAGTCCGTCTTTTAAAAAAAAATAAAATGAGAGAACAAAATCTATAAAATTATTCAAAATTTGTTATATATTTACAGTATTATAAAATAAAAGAAAAAATTATAAAAAAATTAAAGGAAAAAAAATAAAATAATTTGTATCGTATTTTATTAAAAGTAACACCTATTTATAAGTGTCAATACTTACAGAGATAAAAATAAAGATAAAATACTATATCTATAAAAATTTCTATCTAGAGAGATAAGAAAAAAAATAATTTATATTCTTATAATAACATCTATTAATATATTTCATAACATACATTAATTTCTTTTTTTTTTTTTTTTTAAGAATTTCTTCAAACATATCATATAAGAGATTATATTTTAGAAAATCTCTCCTTTAAATAAATGAGACTATTTTATAAATTGTTTTTTATATAAAAAAATTATATAAATTTATGGAGTTTAATTAGTTTTATCAATGGCATCAACTTTAAATTCTTTTTTTTTTTTTTGCCCAAGCATCAACTTTAAATTCAATTCTTCCCAAAAGTAGCTTTCACATCAAATTCAGACAAAGCTTATAATTTAGAGGGTTTTTTTTTTTTTTTTTTTTATCATTTTTGTTTTTAGATAAAATTAAATATTTATTAATTGATAAAATATAACAATACATATCTATAAAACATTATAATATTATAATTTCTCAATACTAATATTAAAAAAAAAATAAGATATGTTAAATAATTTTGAACTTGAATAATTAGTAGTACATGATATAGCAATAATTTCAACTTGAAATATTAGATCGTATTAATAGTTGTTTTTCAACTTTTTTGATATTATCTTTTTGCGAATTCAATATAAACACCAATAAACTTAAATTTGATGTTAAAAATAAAGCTTGAAATTCTATTTAAACTGTGTATTAAATAATAAATCAATAGAAAAAAAAAACTAACATAAAGGGAGTAAAAAAAATCAAATAAGTAAAAGAAAAATAAATATAAAAAAAATATCAGATGTGTTAAGAAAAATATGAACATTATTATATAATAAAATTAAAAGTAAAACGAAAATAAAAAAAGAATGATCCAATGGCAGCTTAAAAAAGATCAATAAAGGTCCCCAAAAAAAAATTAGAGAGAATGAGGAAAATCCTAATATTATTTGTTACCATTCCTGTTTTTGGTATCTATTTTCTTATTTAAAAAATTTGTACTTTGTAAAACAAATTAATGAAACCTTTTTTTTTTTTTTTTTTTTTGCCAAGGAAATTAATGAAAATGACAAAAATTACTTTTAATGATTTTCTTTTGTTATGACAACTTAGTTTTCTATTTTATAACAGTAAATAACACGAATAAATACTTTAGTTATAGATTTATTTGTCACATTTGAAAAATAAAAAATCAACCACCATGCTAAAACGGTCCTTAGATTCCATTTAATCCAATTTTCTTGGAAAAAAAAAACTTTTATATTTTTAAATAAAAAAAATTTTAATATTCATAGCATAAAATTGTTACAATAGCTGTACCACTTGCTTGGTGCTTTACAGTAACACGCCCTTTTCATTAGTCAATGTCATTCAAAAGCACCTGGCAGTAGTGGTCTGCCATAAATGTTGGAAAGTCAATATCGGTGCCACCAAAATTGAAAAAATGAAATTGAAAACGCGTATTTAACGCGTTTAAAAGGCGTAAAGTGTCAACCCATTTGACGCATTGAAAACGCGTAAGGAAGGTTTATAAATAGGTCTCTCCTCATAAACTTCTATGTATCCCAAATCTCAAATTGAGAGAGTTTCTAGTGAGAGAAAAATAGAGAGTTCTATTTAAATTATTTTTCTCATATTTTTAAGAGAGATTATTGTTGTTATCTCCTTGTGATTTAGAGAGAATGTTGTAATTCCTATTATTTCTCATAGTGGAATTCTTCTATCTTTACCCGTAATTTTTTACCCTAATTTATTTGGGGGTTTTCCACGTAAAATCTGTGTGTCCAAATTATCTTTATTATTTTCTCAAATTATTAGCTGCAGTCTTGCTCTAATCCGGTGTCAATTTTCGCAACAATTTTCAAGTGAGAGATTGTCAACAAAAGTAGCTGGCACTGTAACGCATATTTTGCTTATAAAAGGGAAGACTCTTCAACTTCATTTAACATCCCAAACTCTCTAAGTAATAGAGAGAATTTCTATTGAGAGAAAAATAGAGAGTGTTTTTTCCTATTTTAAGAGAGAGTGTTGTTGTTCTCTCCTTATGGTATAAAGAGAGGTTGTAACTCATATTATTTTTCATAGTGAAATTCTTCTATCTTTGACCGTGATTTTTTACCCTAATTTGTTTAGGGGTTTTTCCACGTAAAATATGGTGTCCTGATTATCCTTCTCAAATTATTAGCTACGTTCTTGCTATAATCCGGTCATAATTCCGCAACAGTAAGAACTATTAATTTAAATATTCATATGCTCAAAATGATAAATGAGTGAATGACAATTTGAATCTCAAAATAAACTCTATGCTAAGGAAATTGAGGGAAGAAAATTGATTATCCCACATTAGAAAAATTTAAAGTTAGAAAAGGGTATTTATTGAAAGGCTTATTTTTTAAATGCTAATTAAGTAGCCAATGATATTCTCTCTCATACACATAACACAGGGGTGCAAAATCCATGTTCCTAACCAAGACTCAACGTGGGAGCACACAAATGCCAAATCAAAATGAGCAAGCCCGTGCCTATTTAGTTTTGCAATTTTTTTTACTCTTTACTTCATAATTGTGTAAAAGGCTACCAGGGCCTGTTTTAATACACATACAGATGTCCGATTTGCAATTTTTTCACTTGACGCCTGTTTGAATAATTTAGTAATGAGATACACGTGGTTGTATATGGTAGCATGTACAGCTATTTATTTTTCTTTTTTTTTTGCCAAATTAATTATTTTTCATTTGGATTTTGGATTTTAGTGAGAGATCATAGGCAATTCAAACTGTTTCGAGTTCAGTTTCATTCAACTGAGTTTTTTCTTTAATTTGTTTCAAAATTCTGTTATTCAACTGAGTTTCCTTATAATTTTCCACATTTTTTAAATGTTTGAAATTTAAAATTGAACGTGTCAAACCCGTTTAAATAAAATTCTATAATTTTACTCAGAGCTTGTCCTTCTTCCCTCTCTTCTCAGTCCTCACCAACTCTAACAAATTGATTGTTGGAATTGTTGTCTAAGAAATGCCAACTTTCGCGGGGGGATATTTCCGTCTTTCTCCTCTTTCGTCCTCAAGGATATGGTCGGGATATACCTTGAGATAATTGACTAATTTATTGGTGTTAGGCGGCGAAATTAAACTTCAAAATTTATGGAGCCAAAGTATAAATGTAAAAAAATCTAACAGAATATAAAATTTTTAAAATTTTTGAGTGTTATAATTATATAATAAAAATATTTATTTATAAATTATAATAAAATATACATATAATAAATAAAATTTTTAAAAAAATTAGAGAAGTTAGTAGGGGTTACTAAAACTAAATTGGAACCATTGAACCGGATCGGAACTGACTGAATAAAATTAAAACCAAAATCATTTTTCGGTAATGGTTTCGGTTTGTAGCTTGGTTTTAGTTTTGATTTTTATTAAAAATCGGACAAAAAATTAAAACCGTCGATCTCAAACTGAAATCGACAGTTCGGTTAAATCAGTCATGCAATTGTATTTTAATAAATTAAGATAAAAATTAAGTGCAAACTTTTTTTAATATACAATTGTATTTTAATAAATTTCATTATTTATTAAAATTTTATTTTAAATTATTCTATTATGTTATATTAGTTTTTTAATCAAAATTAATATAATAAAAAAATCGGTTCGAAACTAGTTTTAAACTATAATAAAGAAACCGGTTTCAAACCGGAACTAAAACCAAAACCGATTGGTTCTAAATTGAAATCGAAACCGTAAAAATCGGTTATGATTTCAGTTTGAATATTTTATTAAACCAAAATCTTCGGTTTTAAACCGAAATCAACGGTTTGATTAAACCGGTCATGCCTAGAAGTTAGATGTATATATTATTAAAAATATGTATAAAATATTTCGTTAAAAAGTAAAATTTAAAAAATTTGAGGAGCCAACATATATATTTTTTAAAAAATACATAAAATATATAAAGAGTAACAAAATAAAATTTGAGGAGCTTGGAGGTAATGGCTCTCTCTGGCCCCATATAGTATTGTCCATGGTTGGTGTGGTTTATGCATATATTGAATTACTGTATTAATATTTGTTAGTTATGTTTGACATAACTTTGGGTCAATAATTGAAATAAATACAAATAATCACTCATCAATTCAATTCCCAAAAAGAAAATAATATTGGTATGGGATGAATCAAAGCCATGTGGTCTGGGTAGTGGGCTGCTAGCTGGATGTTACATGTCTTTCTTTGGCCCGTAAAACAATATGCACCGCTAATTGCTTGCAACAACTCCCATAGCAAATATTGCCTATGGGACAATGTACTCAGTTCAATGATTATAAGGGAGAAACAAAAAAATATCTCTGTGAAAGAGACATACATATGGCCTTTAGATTGTCTAGCAGCCGTTAAAATCATGTACAACTTGGTGTTTATTGAATTGTTGGTGATTTTCATTATTTCTATTTCATTTTGGACGGAAGCAAATTTTTAAGCTAGAGGGAAAATTCTTTATGATTTTTTTTTCTTTTTAATTTTTATACATACATGGCTAAGCTGGTGTGTGTATATATATATATATATATAATTGGGACTTAAACTCCAAACTTCTCAATTTTATAAATGACTTCAATATCATTAAACTAAAGGTGTATTGTTATATATAATTTTCTTTTGTTTTTTTACTTGACTTGAGCAAAAGTGGGATTTTAGTGTTGTAAGTGTTGAGTGTAAAGTGTGAAATGACCCTTAATTTGATTAGAATCGTTTGTTTGTTTTTTTTTTTTTTAATAAAGAATCGTTTGTTTATATGTTAGGTATGGTAGAAAGGCCAGATTGGTTAGGAGAGGCATGTGACTTTTCATGCATGTGCAAGCAATGGTTGTCCCTTAGACCTCCTTGGAAGGTAGCTCACCCATAAAATTTCCAAGTCTATATGCTTGGCCCTTACTAATCATTAATCAAATCTATTAGGGTAAATTATTATTTAATCAATGAGGTTTGATATAATTAATTAACTCGTTCTTATTTTTTGAAAAATTAACTAATTAGTCTCTTAATTTTGGTTCCGTTAGACTATTTAGTCATTCCGTCTAATTTTTATACTTTTTCTATTAAATTTATAAAAAAATGACTAAAATATCTTTGTATATATAATAAATATAATTTTAATTTTATTATTTAAGAATAATAAAAAAAATTAAATTATATAATAATTATATTAATTAAATAAATTATATAATAATCATTTAATTATATAATAATTATTTAATTTTATTAATATAATATATTTTTTTATTTTTTATTATATATAATAATTATATAAAAATAAATAATTTTATAATTTGATGGTATTAAATATAATTATTATATAATTATATAATTATTATTTACTTTTATTAATGTGAATTTTTTATTATCTATTTTTAAATAATAAAATTAAAATTATATTTATTATATATACAAGGGTATTTTAGTCATTTTTCATAAATTTTACAGAAAAAAATATAAAAATTGGACAGAAGAACTAAATAGTTTGACGGAACCAAAATTGAAGGACTAATTAGTTAGTTTCTCAAAAAGTAAGGACGAGTTAGTTAATTAGATCAAATCTCAGAGACTAAATACTAATTTACCCAATCTATTATTGAGCTCCATTCCTCCACTTGAATGGCCCTTTCTTATATATATATATTATGCACCCTCAAATATAACTTAATGGTATATACATATTATGCACCCTCAAATATAACTTAATGGTATATACATACAACTTGTAAATAGATTTGTAAAAACTTGAATTTTCATTTATTTTAAAAATCTTATTTTACAAGAAAATATAATTATTTAATTACATTTGCTATAATTATATTTAAAATTTTTATTTTTATTAGAATTTTGGATTATAATGATTTTGAAATATTATTTATTTATAGTTTTATATTTAAATTTTAAAATGATATATGTGTTTAAGGTAAAGAAAACATTTTTATGAAAACAATTAATTAAAATTTTATTTGGTTTCTTGTTATTTTAACTCTTTGTATTATATATTAATTATTTTAGTATATATATATATTTCCAGCTCATCTGATTGGTGGAAGCAATTAATCAGATGGCTGCTCCCCATATTACGGGCAGAAGCCCAATTTCAAACAGAGGAGAGAGAGAGTGTGGGCTATGAGTGATGATACACCCACCTCCGGCCGCTGTTGGACGACACCGCCACCGTCGAAGTGAAGCTCATCAACTGACGAGTCTGTCACCTGAAGTGCGCCGTGAAACTCCGTCGCCAGCCTCTGCATGTGCCACCCAAAGCGGTTGGAGTTAGGGCTGTAATCGAGCCGAGCTTTAGCATGTTCAGGCTCAGCTCAATATATATATATTTTTTTCCGAACTCGAGCTTTGAATCGAGTTTGAAATCATGTTCAAGTTTAGCTCATTTAAACTCGAGCCGAGTTCGAGCTTGACTCGAGCTCAGCTCGTTAATAAATTATAATTCAGTTAAATTTGAGTTCAATTCGTTTATAATTTATCAAAATACTCAACTTTTTAAATCTTTATTTGTAATAAAATAATTATAACAAAAATACTTAAAACTAATATAAAAACAAAAGCATTCGATTAGTGAAAAAAAAAATTTCAATCATAAAATTGAGCATTACATGTATTACAAAGATATTATTCCCTTCATTCATTTTTATGTGTCGTTTTTTGTTGTTTCACAAAGATTAGGAAATAATTAATTATGTTAAGTTCCAAAAATAAGATGACTAAATTACCCTTATTGATTATAAAGTAATGGATAATATGTATATTGATTATAGAGTAGATGATAAGGATATAATTGGAAAAAAAAAATTAAAGTCTTATTGGTTTCTTAAAGTGAGAGATATTTTGAAAAAAAAATTCCTTAAAAAAAGTCAGATAAAAAGGAATGGATGGAGTAATTAATAAAAAAGATATTTTTAAAGATTAGAATATTAGATTACATAATAAAGAAATATTAAATTATGTTAATTAGGAGTATATATATTTTAGTCAAATTAAATTACCAAAAAATTTATAAGAGTATTAAAATATATTTTTTGGAGTGTCAAAATTATTAAGTTAATAATAATAATAATAATAATAATAATAATAATAATAATCAAGTTGTTCACTAGCCTGTTCGTGAGCTTATTATCGAGTTGTTCACGAGTCTAATCGAGCCGAGTTTTACTTTACTCAAACTCGACTTATTTATTAATCGAGTATTAAAGTAAGACTCAAGTTTGCCTCATTTATAAAATAAGTCGAACGCGAACGAGATTTTATCGAGTCAAATACCGAGCCGCTTACGAACGGCTTGACTCATTTGCAGCCCTAGTTGGAGTGCTTACCATCGACGAAGGTTCCAACTGTGATTCTGGCCAATTCCGGCCACAATTCCAAGCAAGCTTGGTACCGTTTTGAAGTTCGTGAGCCCAAGAGTGTTTTGATACCTACCCTGAGCAGTGAAGACGTCGGGAGCTGTCGGAATTGAAGAGAGAAGATTTCGGCCTCCATAACTTTTGAGGCATTTTCTAGCGAATCCAAGGAGAGTGGAGATACATTGCCAACAATTTTAAAATCAGCGGCACATGATCTACAGATTGGTGTGAAAATAGCTGGCCGATCACTGACGAGTGGACCTCACTTGTTGCCACAACTTCAAACATGCAGTAACTTGCATTCCACGTACACATTGTGATTCCGAAGCTAGTTTATGAGAATTCAACTCCGTATAGGTGTTTCAAGTGTCTTCCTAGCAACTAGATGTCAGACACTCCGAGAGGAGTTGGTTTAGATTTTGTCAAGTTTGTGAGTGATACTTTCTAATATATTTTCCTACTCATCATGCATTGCATTTACTGTATGTAATTATATATGTATATAATTATGCACTATGAATGCATAAATACATTTTAGCATCCGAATGTGAATGTTACATTAAGAATTATGTTACATATTATTTGTGGATATTTGGATGGGATTAGGATGACGTAAGACCATATAGGGTTTTGATTATGATTATAAGTATGTTATGATAATTGAGATATGATTATGATGATGATGTTTTGGCCCAGTTTGAGCTGATCTCATTGAGCCCTATGTATTGGATAAGAGAAATTGGTCGGGTTTGAGCTAGTCTCACTGTGGCCCCTATGTTTGAAATTAAGAGAGTCAATGGAGGGGGTCGGCTCTCCAATTTGAGGTTTAATGTGATTCTTATCAACTAATTCCCATAATTAGATGATTATGTGATTGATTGTCTGTTTGACACGATGTATGAGAATTTCTTTATATAGAATGATTGTAGGACACTAGGTTTGTAGACTGGTTACTATCATTCACTGAGTTGAGGTGCTCACCCATGTCTCTCTATTTTTCCAGATTGCAGGTTGAGTTTGAGAAGTATTTTTAATTGAGTTATTCCTGTCATTTATCTGCCATTTATCCTCCGGCAGTGAAGTTATTTTATCATATTATTTTTTAAATATGTAATTATTTTCATATTGTTATGTATTGCAAATTTCTAGAACTCCGCATTGTTATTTTCGTTATCTATATTATGTTCAATATGGTCAATTGTTTGGTTTGTACGTGTATGATGAGTTTAGAGGATAATTGAGCTGCCTCATTCTGGTTTATGTGATGTTCTGTCAAGCAGGAACTTGATGATGATGATGATATGATTGATATTGTAGCCCTGAGTGGCAGAGATTTGACGAATCTATATGTTCTGCTTGATAGGTGGGACCATAGCCCTTTATTTGTGATAGTTATAACTGTCATATTGTAGTTTTATCATTTTTTGGTTAGTTAGGCTTACTACGAGTTCCAAAAGCCTTAAGCCTTCCTGTTCCCTAGTGCCGATCACGTGTCCTTGGGTCGGGTCGTGACAAGATTCATGTTTAAATCGTCTCCACCAATATTAAAAGAAAATAATTATATTCTTTCTAATGACTATTTTTTTTTAGGGAATCTAATGACTCTCACTTTGACACAACACAAATAACATTTTTTTCTTTGGACTTTAAAATAAGAAGATGGAAAGGTGAGAAGGGCATCCACCATAATCTTACAAACTACAAACTAAACCATATAATGCTGAGAGTAACCATAATAACATTTCTCCGTTTTAGGTAGTAAAATTAAAAAATGCCTTTAGACATGCATTTGCTGCAATTTCAGTAGGTATTAAACAAGAGAAGAAAAGAAAAACTAAGTAGCAAAATAATGATCTACTTCTTTCATTTATTTTCCTGATATATATACATGATTTTAACAAGTACATTTACTATTTGGTCAATACCAAACTCATACTAATTATTCTCAACTTTAACTAGATAAATTTCCACAAAATATGGATCATCACTGCTTTTTAACCACCCTTGACCATCTAAGACTAGTTTTAACAAGACACAAAATTATATCTTTCATATTTAAAGTATCTAGAAAATTTTCAAAAGCTAACACTCTCCCTTGAGATTTTTCTTGGAGACACCAAGCTTTAATCTCAAAAACTCAAACTTAGTTTTGGACAAAGCCTTAGTCAAAATATTAGCAACCTGATTCTCTGAATTGTAGTGCACCAAATTTACTTCACCAAGTTTTTTTGCCTCTCTAATTGCATGAACTTCACATTTATATGCTTTGTCCTTCCATGTTGGACATATTTTTGGTTATAGCAATGACATATTTATTATCTACCAAAATTACAGTAGCTTTATCTTGGTTTTGCCCCAAATCTGATAGGATTTTTCTCAATCAAATTGCTTGGCTTACTGCACTTGCTGCTGAAATATACTCAACTTTAGCTGAAGATTGGGCTTACCACTTCTTGCTTTTTAGAATTCCATGAAAAAACATAACCTAAAGTGCTTTTAGCATCATCTACACTCCATGCCCTGTCACTATCTGCATACCCTTGAAACTTATCACTTTCACTTTCATATACTAAATTCCATAGTCAGTGGTGCCTCTAATGTATCTTAGCACTCTTTTAGTTGTACCCAAATGAATTTTACTAGACAGTCACTATCTGCATACCCTTGAAGCTTATCACTTTCACTTTTCATATACCAAATTCCATAGTCAGTGGTGCCTCTAATGTATCTCAGCACTCTCTTAGTTGTACCAAGATGAATTTTACTAGGTGATTGTATAAACCTTGAAAGAAGGCTTGCAGATAACATGATATCTGGCCTAGTTGTAGACAGGTAGAGAAGACTACCAATTATGCTTCTATAAACAGCTGCATAAGCTTTGCCATCAACATCGAGCTTTGAAAGTTTTTCATTCACAACCAATGGTGTAGTCACTATTTTTGATCTTTCTAAGTGGAACTTCTTCAAAATCTCCAAAGCATATTTCTATTGTGAAATGAAAATTCCAGCATCTTCTTGCCCAAGAAGTAAGTCATTTCACCCAAATTTGACATTTCAAATTCATTCTCTATATTCTTCTTGAATTGCTTTAATGATGTAGAATCTCCTCCTGTAACTTGCAGGTCATCAACATATAGAGATATAGTGAGCTGCACTTCATTCCCAAATTACTTTACATTTGCACTTCTTCTAAAACCTTGTTGCAACAAATAAGAGTCAATTATGTTGTACCAGACCATTGGAGCATGTTTTAACCCATAAAGAGCTTTGTGAAGCTTGTAAACTTTGTTGTCTCCTTAAATATTTTGATGATTTAAAAATTTTGTTTAATTAAGTTTAAATTTATTTGATATATGTAAATAAAGCAAATATGCATAATCACTTGTTATATGAATTCTATATTTGTTGTGAAACTAGAGTAACGGGCCTTACTTGGAATTCACCCTCATTACAAAACAAAGAAATTTTATATTTTGCAGGCTACAGGTCATAACCGGTGTTACCTTTATGTAACGACCGTTACCAAATGTCCAAAAATCAGGCAATAGCTAAGGATTTTTGTAACTGGTGTTACCAACCTGTAACTGGTATTACAAAGCCTTATAACGACCGTTACCATAGAGTTACATGCGTTACCACCTAAAGTCAGATGAAAAATATAGCTGTTGGAATTTGTTTGGATCAGTTTTCAAAGCACAGAAATCACATTTTGGAGCTGAAATTGAAGACCTATACATATATAAAGCTCCTAAGTGAAGACTAAGAGATTCCAAGTAATCAAAAGTGCTATCCAAGTTTAAATTTCAATAATCTTCATCTACTCTATTCAAAAACACATTTACTTTTCAGCTTACATCTTTTATGTTCATTGTTGTTAAAAGCTATAAGCTTAATTTCTATCTTGTAATTGCTTTGCTTGTTAGTCATTGAGTGACTTAAAACTTTGTTTGAAATCTCTTGTATTGGGCGAAATATCGTATAACTATTGTATTGGGCAAAATTCCGGAGAATTAGGATGAAATCCCAATTCAACTATTGTAAAGCTTTGGGCGCAATCCCGGATTACTAGTGTAACCTTAAATCGGTGTGATTTAGGAGAAGTGGTTGTAAGAGAAGAGATTGACTCCAAACCACTATAAAATTGGCTAAGTTTTCTCATTATTATATCTATTCATTGTATTATTATTAAATTTGTCTTAATTGATTCACATATTGCATTTAGGGTGATTAATTGCATTAGAAAATTTTAAATTCCTATTCACCCCCTCTAGGAATTGCCATACTTGAGCCAACAATTAGTATCAGAGCTTGTGCTATTGGTTTGCATAAAATTTAACAATTTTAATAGCTAACAATCATTATGGCAGGTATTCCAAGAACTCCATTTGAAGAGGGACAATATAGCATAAAACCTTTATTGTTTTGTGGTTCAAATTACAATCAATGGAAAGTGAGAATGAGATTTCACATAAGGTCTAAATGATATGACCTTTGGGAGATTATAGAGAAAGGTTCATTCATCCCCATGGATGAAAATACAAACAAGCCCAAAGATTCTTCAAATTACACCGCGAAAGATAAGAGAAAATTAGCATTGAACGACAAAGCAGTAGACCTTCTATTTTGTGCACTTGACGAAACATAATTCAACCGGGTTTAGGCTTGTGAATCCACCAAGGAGATATGGGAAGTATTGAGGATGACACATGAAGGCACAAGTTAAGTAAAGGATACAAAAATGAATATCCTCATAACAAGCTTCAAAAATTTCAACATGAAAGAAGATGAGTCTATTTCTGACATATACAAGAGGTTCACAACCATAGTGAATGAGCTAAAAGGACTTAAGAAGACATTCACTCAAAAAGAGCTAATCACTAAGCTCTTGAGATCCTTGTCGAAAAAATTTGATTCAAAGGTGGATGCAATTAAAGAGTCTAAAAATATGAGCTCACTCACTCTTGAAGAGCTAGTTGGAAATCTCATCACCTATGAGATGAAGAGCAATAAGAGACAAGAAACAAGGGAGAAAGAGAAAAGTACTTCCAAGAAAGACAAATCCATTGCCTTCAAAGCTTCTTGTGAAGATACAATGGATTTATCAAGTGATGCTGAAAATGATAAGCAAGAAATGGTACTCCTTGATAGAAGATTTAACAAATTCCTCTTAATAGACAAATACAAAAGGAAGAGCTTTGACAAGAACAAGGGAAAGCAAGTAGAGGAACACAAGGATGAGATGACTTGCTATGAATGCAATAAATTGACCCATTTTAGACAAGATTGCCCCATTCTCAAAAAGAAGAAGGATAGAATAGAAAGAAGATATCCAAAGAAAATAAAGCATATGCGGTTTGGAGTGAAAGTGATACTTTTAGTGATGAAGACTCATTCGAAAGTGATAAAGATGAGATAGTCAATCTATGCTTCATGGCACTAGAAGAAGAGCAAGAAGAAAATGAGGTAAATTCTACTTCCTACTATTTTGATGAATTACAAGATGCATTTGATGAGTTAATGATTTTTTTTTTAATTGTTGCAAAGGAGAATAAAATTTTGAAAAAGAATTTGTGTAAATTGAAAAATGAGCATGAGAACACTTTTAAATCTAATGATGCATTGATTGAAAACAAAAAAATCATGACTCAACTCAAAGATTTTAAAGTGAACATGATAAGATTAAGAGTGAGCTTGTAGATTCAAAAGAATTATTGAGAAAATTCTCAATTGGAAGTAAAACTCTTGATGATATCATTGTTTCACAAAGATGTGTGTTTAACAAAGCGGGTTTGGGATACAAAGTGAATTCTAAAGAAAAGAAAATTGATAGCTTTTTCAAGAAAAATGAAATTCAGCCCAAAAATTTTAAAAAATGCTTTCATTGCCATTATCATGGTCACACTATATATAAATGCCCTATTAAACTTAAGAAACTATATATCATTTGGAAGGTTTGGATTCCAAAAGAATCAAAATAAATTCCTATGAGTGTTTGGGTTCTTAAGAGCACTAACTATGATGGACCCAAAAATAAAAGGGTATCAATAAACACATAAGAATTTTGTTTTGTATGGAGAACACAAAGGAAAGAAACAAGTATGTGTTCAATAACTCATGACAAAGCAAAAAGACGCAATTCTCATAATGTTGGGGGGCAAAATTTGAAGAAATTGTGAGTATTGAAGAAATTTCATTTAGAACAATTTCCTTCAATATATCTCAAGTAAGTTCTATCAAGTTTAATGCTATTTGATTCCATATGATGATTTTGATGATACTTAAGCATATTTGCTTATTATTTGACAATATTTATCTTCACATGCTTATTGAGAACTAAATGATGAAATTTAAATTAATTTCCATCATTTTAAGTTCAATTCATATACATTTTCAATGGTCGATAATGTTGTTGATGATATTTGGTGATGATTAATTGATTTTGATGATTTTTTGATGCATTTTCATAATATATATAGAAATTAATTCATTTATGCATGTATTTTGTGATTGAGAGCAAAATGAAAAAAATTAATTTAAAATTTAATCATTTTAAGTTCAATACATATTAGTTATTGCAAATATGATGAATTATAATCACTTGAACAAATTGCACATGAGCTAAACCAAGAAACACTTCACTTTCTGCAAAAACCTAGTGCAATGCCCATTCCATTCCTATAACATCCATTACACATGAAGCTTTTCAAATACTCATAACTGCCCAGTGTAACGCTCGTTACAATTTCATAACACCCGTTACGCGTCAGGATTATAAAACCACTGAAATAGATTCCAATCGTTCCATCCATCGTTCTCTCTCCTAACACCATTCTGTCCACTATATTTTCGGCTCTTTTCCCACTAAAACTCACCCAAGCCAATCTCAAATCATCAAACAAACTTCAAAATACTTCAAAAATGGTGAGAAGCAAATTTGTAGCAAGAAAAGAAAATGGAAAAAGCATGGAAGTTGATGAAACATACCCATATTCAGAGACTTTTGGACTTTCTTTCATAGACCCAGCACTCAAAAAACGCTTTGCTACACTTCGGGCACGCGACAAACTGGTAGGTAGCCGTCCTTTATCTTTTAGAGTTTTAAATGAATTGGGTTTGAAAGAGATTGTGGAAAAACATTGCATAGACTTCTTTAGTAGTTTATATTTTGCAAATATTCATGTAATGCGCATGCAAAATATGTCTATGAATTTTTCACCACTTTGAAAGTAAGTGCTACTAGAAATTGGAAGTTTAATTTGGATGAAGTTGAAAAAACCTTGACTATTGCACAAATTAAGGAAATTTTTCACTTAAAATAAGATGACCTTGCTGATATATCTGATGATTGGGAACCTGAACCAATTTGGGAATGGTTAATTGGATTGACTTCCTTTGATCCTAAATTTTCCAAAACCACAAATTTGAAGGATAAGTCACTTCGGGTATTCCATCGCTTTCTTACCTATTCTATTTTTGCAAAAGGTGATAACAATGGAAATATGAGTAGAAAAGCATTGTTTGCTTTGTGGTGTCTTGTGGAAAATTGCATGTTTTTTTTTTTTTTTTTTTTTTTTTTTTCTGCTAGGTGGTTTTCATATACTTTCAAGGAAATGAGAAATAAGACTAGAGGTAAGTTGCTCCTTAGTATATACATTACCAAACTTATGGCTCATTTTAAAATCATACAAGTCTCTTATCTATCGCATTACTACCCGTGATTATCATGATATGGGCACATTTCAGGATATGAAAATTGCTTATAAGGATAAGCAAACCAATGAATGGAAATTAATTGTAGGGGAAGAAACTAGTGAAGAAGAGAATTCTTAAGATGAGGAAGCAGAAATAGATGCCATGGTTGAAGGATCAAGCGAACCAAAGAGAAAAAGAAGACGTGATTCTCAAGCTCTTTCTCCACCTACTGCATCACAAGAGCCACCTTTCAATTCACTTTTCTAGCAAGTTCTTGACAAACTCACTCTTATGGAAGGCAAATTTGAGTCTCGATTTGACTGCTTTGATAAGAGGTTGGGGGAAGTGGAGACCAGTCAACGTCACATTCGTGAGTCCATCTATGCTTTGAGGAGGGATATCTCTCTCTCTTCCATTCCATCGGATCTCTTTTTTGACTGCTACTGAAAACCAGCATACACCACCACAATCTCCACCATCTCAGACTTAGCTCTTGTGCTCTTATTTATGATTTTGGTGATTGTAGTTTGTTTTACTCATTTTGGTACATTTTTTATTGCTTTCTATCTTTGGTACTTTATGACTAGTTAGTATGCTTAGTACATTTGCTACTTTTTGGATATTATGGATATTTATCATCTTATGATATTATCGTTTGGACTTATTCATTACCTCCTTTGAAATTTTGGATTAAAAATTTGTGTTGCTATTATTGTATATTTTGAGAAATGCAGGAGGAGTATTTTGTGATCAAACCTTGTGGATAGCATACTTTCAGAAGGAGCTATGCTATGTTATACAAAAAGGGGAGTTTTCTTATTTACATATATATCTAAGGGGGAGTTATTGTTTATGTTTGCATCTTAGCCAAAAAAGGGAGTTGTTATTTGCTTATTATTTGCTTATCTTTGGCATTCCCTTTTTATTACTTAGTTGTTCCTTATTGGATTACCTTTTTGATGATGTCAAAAAGGGGAAGAATATTTGGTTGATTGTTTAAGGGGGAGTTATAGATATAGCTAATGCAAAACTTTGGTTGATAATAATAAATTGCTTGGTTTGGCATATGTGGATAATTAATTATTTGGAAATTGTGTATGCTTACTTAGAGAGAGCTTCTACAACCTTTTCATCTTAGATTTCCCTCGACTGTCTTAGAACATTGCATGTGATCCATTGAGACGAAATTCTAAATTCATTGTAGAAAAAGGAAATGATTTAGATAATGTTTGTGTATCCAAATTCGTATATCCACCATTGTTTTAATTTTTTTCTAATTTTACCCCTTTGAGCCTAAATTTAAAATTTTTTGGCTTTTTTTTTATTTGTTTTTATTAAACCTTATATTTTCCCACCTCATTATATGAGATTATTTGTTAAGTGAAAATTAAGTGATAATGATCTTTAGTAGTAAAAAAAAAAAAAAAAAAGATTTTTTTTAGTTTTGAACTACTTACGCTTAAATTTTACCTTGGTATAGTTCAAAAATAAGTTTGGAGGAAAACAAGTATCAATTATGTAATATTTGACTGAAATGTATAGAATCTCCTAAAAAAAATGATTCAAAAAAAGGAGATACTAGTGTATTGATATTTATTGAATTATATGTAAGATCGATGCCCCATTGTTAGTTTAGAATCCTTTGTGCAAACTGATGTATAAATGATATATCACTTAACAAGTTGAATTATCAAATTTTCTTATATTTTGTTCATTTAGCCTTTTTTTTTGTTAGCCATTACCCTATTAAAACCACGTTACAAGCCGAATAAAAGTCCTTGTAATTCTTTTAAAGCAATGGATTTCATTAGTGGAGATGGATTACATGTTGTGCATATGAGATGGTTTCTTTGTTAGACATTATTAAAAGGTTTCCTAGGATGGATTTAAGTGTATATGCCTATCTGAAGTGCAATAGTTTCTTGATTATTGATTATTTGCATAGCCAAACTAAGCAACGCAACTTTTGACTTGAGATAGATAACGATTTCATTGTGATTACTTGAGGTTTTTGATTTATCTATAATGTGAGCAAAAATTTCCTTAAATATTTTTATGGTTCGATTTTGCTTGAGAACAAGCAAAAATTTAAGTTTGGAGGAATTTGTTGACCTAAATTTGTAATTATATTTTCTTGAGCATTTTATGATAAAAATCTATTTAATTTTAGAGATTAATATCACATTTATTTATTTATTCCAAATATTTTATTTATTTTTATTTTGTTCAATCTTATGTTTTTCTTTAGTGTTTTGCAGTTTCTATTAAGTTTTTCTATTAGGTTATTATAGAGATTTGAAAATGATGAGGAGTTTTGAAGTCAAGCAATAAATTATGCAGGGGGCTGCGCTAAGAAATAAGGGTTAAATATGAAGAAATTGCTTAAAAAATAATAGAAGTGGAGAAAG
>CATKHJ010248763.1:0-11546 GCA_949750685.1 Vernicia montana
TGTATTTTTTAGGTTAAAAATCAATTGGATGCAATCATGCAAAATAAAATAAAATAAAATAAAATAAAATAAAATGTTAAAACGTGCATCCCTATTCAACCCAACCCATGCATCTCCAAAAGTAAGATGCCAACGTCCCATTTTGCTTGTTTATTATTGTTTTAAGAAAGTGAATTTGCAACAAATGATTTTTATAAAATTTTGTGAAATTTATTTTAAATTTTATATTTTTTTATTAAAAATTTTATATTTGAAATATTAAAAAATATCATTTCAATTTTATGAATTTAATTTTATAAAATTAAATATAATTAAATTAAATAGGTGAAATTTTCATATGAATTTCATAAAACTAACAAAATAATTATTGTGAATAAAAATATTTTTTTTTCTCTCTCTTCTTCTCTCATTTTTTCTTTTCTCTCTCACATCTTTCCTTATTACACTTTCTTTATTTCTCTAATTTTATTACCCTTTCTTTTTCTAATATTTTTTCTTTTTTTTGGTAATTAATTTTTTATTATATTTTACAAATTAAATATTAATTATAAATATAAAATATATTTATTTTTAGTTGTTTTATTTTTCTAATTATATTTATTATATTGAGAGTATTTTAAAAAAATTAATAAGAATAAAAATAATTCATTTATAAATTTATTCTAAATATAAAAATATGAATTTCAATTAAATTTCATATTTTAAATTATAACTTTTCAAATATGATAATTTATTTGTAAATAAATTTTACTTATAATTCATTTATAAATAAAATCTACATTTATGATTGAGAATAAAAAAAACATTGAAAAAATTTTGAAAAGTTAGAAGGTTCAACTGCATATGGACTGGCAAAAAATGCTAGTGGGTCAATAATTTATTACTCCATCTGTTTCATAATAATTATCGATTAAGGAAGTAATAAATTAAAAATAATTTCAAATCAAATAAATTAATATACTCTTAATTTTTCTTTTACTAAAATTCTACCAATAACACTAAGTTAATTAATGTTAAGGGTAAATTTAGAAAAAAATCAATTAATGTTATATTGAGTTTATAAAATGATAAATATATTGAAACAAAATCACTTTTCTAAAAAGACAGTTATTGTAAAATGGAAACAAGTATTATAATAAGTTAGATACTCCAGCTCAAACACCATTGTGTCGAAAGAATCAAGAACACACGTCTAATTTGCTATATATATATATATATGTCTCTTCACAGTTCATGTTATTTAAGAAAAAATTCCTACAATTCCAAAGCTAAACAGTGAAATATATATTTTTTAAATGAAAATAAATATTCATTAATTCATAAAATACAACAATATAAAATCATTCAACCTTATAATATCATAATTCCTAAAAAATATATCAAAATAAACTAGAAATATAAATAATGATAATAACAATTTCAATTTGAAAAATTAGATCGTGACCGATGATAAATAATAGTTACTGTTCGATTCTTCTAATAGTCTTTTTGCGAGTTCGATCTAGATACCAACAAAAATAGATTCGATGTCAAAAGTAAAGTTTTTAATTCATATTAAATTATTAACCAAATAATAAAAAAAAAATCATAAAGGAGATAAAAGATAGATCTTTAGACTAGTAAGTAGCCTCGGCCACGGTTTCAAATCGAAACTGAACCGGTGATTCTGGTTCAACAATTCATAGAATCGAAATCAAATCATTGATAGACGGTTTGGTTTCGATTTTGAACTGGATCTAAATTAATTTATTTTTATTTTTTTTTATAAAAATTGCTCCTAAAAATCTAAAGTCTTTGGATTTTTGACTGGTTTGAACCAAAATTAAATTGGCAGTTCCAGTTTTGCTTCTAGATTTTATGAAACCTGAATTAGATCATAAACATTAACGGTTTGAAATTATATCAAAACCGTGGTTATAATTTTAGTATTGGTTTGATTTTTGGCCTATTCGATTCTAATTCCGAATTGGACCCTGGCTAGGGCTACTAGTAAGTAGTTTCTTATATATAGAAATTATTGATAGAAGTAAATATTTAAATGGAAAAATATACAAGTTAATTAGAAATTTAGAATATCTAATCATTTCCTGTGTGCAAAAAAGAATTAGAATATTTAAGCTTAATGAGTATAAAATTTCTAAACTCTAGCAATTAATTATCAATTCAATCTTTTTCAATGATTTTTATTTTTTTTAAAGAATGCATCAATTCAATGTTAGATTCTTATTACATTTGTAATATAATTTTATAATGCAATGGAAAAGCCATCAAATTAGCACTATTTATGGTTGATGTATCGGTTACCTACCCTGAATTATAAGGAAATACCTTTTATTTATTTATTTATTTTTTTTATAATTTAATTTTATTTGTAATTCTCATATTGATGTAGTTAAATTTTTTCTTTATTATAATTGATATTGGAATGTGAACAATTGTGGAAATAAAGAATATAATTCCAACTGGATTTTCTTCAAAGTTTTGAGTCTAATATGTACATTCTAAGTCAAATTTGCCATCCATATTCCATACAAAAAGCGAAGACTTAATAAGGTTGAAGATTGTGGTCAACTTATACCATTTCCCCTTCTTTAATTTTTTTTTTTTTTAAATTGATAAAATTACTTTTAATATAAAAAAAAAAAAAAATTCTTGATGAGTCAATGTGGTGTTTTATTCATATATCTAACATTATTAATGTTCATGATTTCAATAATTTGATGGCTCAATCAAGAAAGCAAAACATGAAATATTATGTTTGTACAATTGCTACCTTAAATTTAAAATTAATAATTAAAATAATAGTTTCAAATTATAATTACTTATTTTTAGATTTTTAAAATTAAAATGTTTTCTACATGCAACTTGTATAACTTTTGTTATTTCTATTGATGAACCACTTTCTCATTTCAGAAAAAACAAATCCAAAAATGAAAGGGTGAAAAGTAAATTGTCTTGTTAATAGAATTGGTGAAATTTTTTAAGACGTTAAGATCCAAATAATAATTAGATTGGACATTGGAGTATTAAAAAATTTAAAATGAACAACTTTGACTTGCCGGCACGCAAAGAAAACTGAGTCTTGATCCATTGGTTTGGTTGAATTGAATTTTTCCATAATAGCCATGAATGAATTACTTTTCTCTTTAATCTGAAACAAACCCATTTCATTTTCCTGATCTTAAATGTAATGAAACCATTTTCAGTATCATGTATTCGCCCAATTTGGGAGAAACAAGATCCTCTATCAGAAGACAATCTTGATTCTTTGAAAGATGCTGTGAAGCAACTGAAGAATAAGAAGGAGCTGATAAAGATAAAGGTGAAGCGAGAACAAAGCCCATATAAGGAGCCCACTTACAAAGTAACTGACTGGATTTACAGGGCAGATTACTTAGCAGAAAAAGCTGACCAAGTTATTGCAGAAGGTGAAGAAGAAATTCAGAACAGAGGGTCCGGATGTTGCTGCTCCGGTAACTGCTTTTCGAGCTCTGATGTCGGAAAAAGAGTTTGGGAAAAACTCAAATCTGTCAATAAAATTTTACTTGAAGGTAATTTTGATGTTGTTGTTGAGAAAACACCCCGTGATTTTGTAGATGTGATTAATGTGGAGGCGAATGTGGGTTTTGAATCAAAATTGGATGATGTTTGGAGATGCTTACGGGATGATAATCTTGGAATTATTGGAATTTATGGCATGCCAGGAATTGGAAAAACTACCCTTTTAAAGAAAATTGAGGATGAGCTTGTTAGAAGACAAGAATTTCAGGAGGTGATTTGGGTTTCAGTGTCTAGAGAAGCAAATCTTGATGCAATCCAGAATGTTATTCTCAAACAGACAAAGAAAAATACAAACAGAGGAGAAGATAGAGATATGGAGAGGTTGTTGGGTAGTAGAAAGTTCATTTTGTTATTAGATGATTTATGGGAACGATTGGATCTTTCAAAATTTGGGGTTTCTTTGTCTAATGTAAATGGTTCCAAAATAATATTCACAACTAGATCAGAGCAGGTGTGTGATGAGATGAAAGCTCAGGTAAAACTGAAATTGAAATGTTTGCCACAAGAAGAAGCATTGGAATTGTTCAGAATAAAGGCTGGGGTGATGGAAAATCTCGCTGACAGTACTATTAATTTAGAATTTTGCCAAGGTTTGCCACTTGCCCTTGTTGCTGTTGGGCAAGCAATGACTAGAATGGGCAATCGTAGTGTGTGGGAGCATGCATTGAGCAAATTGCAAAATTACCCATCAAGGCTACCAGGTATGGATCATATCTTTCGCATTATTGAACCTAGTTTTGAGAGTTTAGAGGATAATATCCTTAAAGAGTGTTTTGTGTATAGTTCTTTATTGCCTGATGTGATTAGAAAAGATGAACTTATTAAGCTATGGATTGGAGAGGGGATTTTGGATACATCTAGTAAGAAATTGGGAGATTATATTATCAATAGATTAAAGGTATCCTGCCTATTGGAGGGTGATGAATTGAATGATTTTGTTTGGATGCATAGTGTCATTCGAGCTTTTGGTTTGTGGGTAGCTCGTGAACATGGAAAAAAGGAGAACAAATTTTTAGTACAAGAACAACGGTCTGAGAAATGGACTAAGGCTGTGAGAATATCAATTTATGGTCAGATTGATGTGGTTCCTGATCCTGTAAGTCCTAGTCCTCAACTTCAGACTTTGCTTATTAGATACACCAATTTAACTGCATTTCCTACAGACTTAGGATATATGAATGCCTTGGGAGTTTTGGACTTGTCAAAAAACAGAATGTTGGCTGGGTTAACCAGTAGTATTGGTTCACTGCTTAACCTGCACTATCTTAATCTCTCTTTTACAAGCATTAAGGAATTGCCCGTTGGAGCCATAAATTGGGCAAAGCTAAAGATTTTGCTTCTTGATTATACCGAAAATTTTCGATTTATACAAAAGGGATCCATATCACGTCTTTCATCATTGCAAGTATTCAGCAAGTTAGGCAATGAAATCTTTGACGACACAAGCTTGTTAGAGGAGTTGAAATGCATTGAACACATAAGTGATGTAAATATAAGCTTATTCAGTAGTATGACTGTTGAAAGGGTATTAAACTCTACAAGATTACAAAGTTGGATTAGAAACTTATCACTAAAGAAAGTAGAGAATTGCAGCATTCCAGTTTCAGTTTTATCCAAAATGGTGCATCTGGAGGAGCTTGTTGTAGATGATTGTAAATATCTAAGATTTGAAAGTGAAGATACCCAGTATTATGTTCTGAACATCTTGAGTCTACAAATTCGGGGTTGTTCCATAATAAAAGATTTGAGATGGCTCGTTTTTGCTCCGAGACTTCAAATTCTTGATTTGCGCAATTGTGAGTCACTGCTTGAAATTATAGGTAGTGATTTTGAATCTGAAGAAATCAAAGAAATTGATGAACGTCTTGGTATTTTGTCAAATCTAAAGAAATTATATTTGGAAAATCTACCACATTTGCAACACATCTGTCATCAAGGCTTGCACCTTCCAGTCCTTGAGAATATTGTTGTTCATGGCTGCCCAAATTTATCAAGGCTCCCATTTCATTTACATAGTGCCAAGAGGTTAAGGGACATAAAAGGAAGTAAAAGCTGGTGGGATCACTTAAACTGGGAGGAAGTAGCTGTTAAAGAAGTTTTCGATTCCAAATTTCAAGGTAAATACTTTTCTTAATCTTCTTCTTTCTTTTTCTTTTTCTTTTTTATTTTATTTTATTTATTTATTTTTAATTTAAAACTCAAATACGAGACCTAGAACTCTGAATCAAAAGCCAATTGATTCTTATTTTTTCTTTTTAATATATGCATCTCTCCTTTTATTGTTTTATATAGTTAAGAATTTCAAATTTATCCGCTTGATGATATTAATTAGTATGATTGTGCATATATATATTTATTTATTTTAGAGTATTGAAGAAAGGGATTTGAGTGTGAATTTGTTGCGATTTGTGAGATGACATATCATATATGTACTTACTATTTATACCGGTAAATTATTTTTCAATGTTATTTATACAATTAAGAAATATATATATTTATAATAATCTTTTTTTAAAATTCATTTGAATAAATAATCATTCAAAATATTTAAATTAATTTTTTATTAATTTTTTTTTGTTATGATTTATCACTTAAACATATAAATCAACCTTCATCTTACACACCTATTATTGAAAAAATTATAGATTTATTACTTCATGATTAATTTGTTTGTAGTGGGATACCCTTATTGGGTTTTCATTTAGAACATCGAATATATATATTTTTTTATTATTTACAAGAAAAGAAAAGAAAAAAAAAAAACTCAAATTTGAAATTGAAATTTAATACAAGTTGAGATATATGCATTTATCACTTAATTAGATTAAAAGAAAATTCTTAGCTACTCTATGAATGTATCTACACTTGGTGCATAAAATAACTATGGAATTTATTTTTAAGGGCTTAAGGACATTATTAAAAATGAATTAGAAGACCATAATTAGACATTTTTCTAACTAGCTAGGTATATAATTATTATGCTTATTATTATAATTCAAGGATGTATTCAGATATAGGAGTACATTAATTTAAAAAAAAAACATATATGAAAATAAATTAATTTGGATTTGTATTTATAGTGAAAAATTATAAAACACAAATAATATTAAATTCAAATAATCTTTCACTTCAAATCCTTATCTTTGGCGTTTTTCCAGTTAGCGAATTTCAGGAAGTCCATGACTCAATATCAAGAACTGATCCTCCACGTGTGGATTGGCAACAAGAGCTGACGCCTCTTAGCATTGAAGCTGGCTCCTCGGCAGGTATGTATCTTGTTTTAGCTTAATTTATATATCTAATGAGCGAGTCATACGTAATTAGCTGACATCTTTGTGTGGATCCATGACAAAATTTTTAGTATTGGAGAATAGAGAACTTGAACTTGGTATTTTGCCCAGATGAAATATGCAGACTAAACCTAAAAGTGCATTCATTCCATTATGATTGGTCTGATGTAATTAATTATAAAGAAATATAATTAATCAAATAAAAATTCAATAGAAACAAACAAACTAAATATTAATTTGATTTCAAGGATTTATGTCATCGCCTTGAATGTATGATGAATAACGATACGTCTTGTCTTTTCCATGCATGTTCTCTGTTGATTATGCTTTAACCATTTGATCCAGGTTTACTAAAATCATTTTGATATTGTCCAGGTAGCGGTGAAGCTAACCCACCTCATCAATTTGTCCACCATTCAGAGATTACTCCTTCAAATACAGAAGAAAAATCAAAAGCAAAATCGGCGCTGGGGTCTCCTATTGGAATATTTAAGAGAAAATCAGACCGCCGGCAGGCAGAAACTGCTCCTTCAAATACAAAAGGGAAAGGGAAATCATTGCTCAAGTCTCCTATTGGCATTAAGAGAAAATCACTAGACACTGCTTCTTTAAATACAAAAGAAAAAATGGTGTTGGAGTCTCTTTCTCCTATTGGCATTAAGAACCTTGGAAAAATTCAGCCGATGCCCTTTACTTATAAAGAACTGGAAAAGGCAACTGATGGTTTTTCTGACAATAATCGGCTGGGTGAGGGTGGTTTTGGTATAGTCTATAAAGGAAGGCTTTCAAATGGCGAAATGGTTGCGATTAAGAGGTACAAAAATGAACCTAAAAGAGAGGAAGAAGAATTTTTGGCAGAGATTGAGACCATTGCCCGAATCCATCACCGTAATATTATCAAGCTTGTTGGATACTGCCAAAATAAAACCAATAGACTCCTTGTTTTTGAGTTTCATCACAACAATTCCTTGAGATTTCAGTTAGACGGTAATTTAATTTATTTTCACAATCAAAAATTACAATTAAATTCATTTTTTTTTTGTTTAATTTCTTTACAAAAACATATAAATTGCCACGTCTTTTAAAAAACTGATTCTGATGATTAACATTGCAGACAGCAAATTAATTCTTGATTGGTCAATCAGAATGAAAATTGCGTTAGGAACCGCAAAAGGATTGACATATTTGCATGAACACTGTGAGTATTTTTTTTTTCTTTAATTAAAGATTCAACTTAACTCTCCTTTTCTGATAAACTCATTTTTTTTTAGGTGAACCCAGGATCATCCATAGGGATATCAAACCTGATAATATTCTTCTTGATTATAACTTTGAACCTAAGGTAACATTTATGAATTATGAGATATGATTCTTGCTAATTTTGCTATATATTAAACATTTATACCCAATTTAATTATGATATATATGCTTTTATATATATAGGCTTTATTGATCATATCATCCCACTTAATGTAGGCTTCATCTATAAAATGATTCAGATTTTCCCATTCTCTTTTTCTCATTATCAATTTTTCATGTGTCAATTTAAAATTTGAAAAAGGTCCTTTGTTATAGAAAAAAAAAAAAATCATAATTAACACTATAGAGTAATTGGACGACGGATATCATCCAAAGCCCAAGTTGGAACAAATAGTAGTCCATAATTTTTTTTTTATATAATTCATAACAAGGTAAATAGGCACAATAATATTGTGAATTATAAACCAGAGAGTAATTTTACTTTAATAAAACTCCCTCTTACATTAGTCGATAATTAAGATATTCAAATCTGAAACCATATATTTTCATAATTTAACAATTGATACCATTTGATCTCTATTTTATGTTAACCTTCTATTTAAATTAATTCTCCTTTTAGTGAAAGTGATGAAATCATTATGATTATTTTTAAATTAACCTTCTATTTAGAATTAATAATTGTAAATTAATTTCAGATTGCAGGTTTTGGAATTGCCGTAGTTTTTCCAGATTCTGAATGTGATGAAATTGACTATGAGTCTGTTGCGGGAACCTATGGGTAAGAAAACATTTTATATTTTGTTAATTGAACATAACTATATCTCCATTGATTTTCAATTTTCAGGAAAATGTTGTTGGTTTTCATGAATACTTTCTCTACTGCAGTTATTTGGCTCCTGAGTATATCCGAAGTGGGAGGCTCACTGTTAAGGCCGATGTCTTCGCCTTCGGTGTCGTGCTTCTGGAGTTGATTACTGGTGAGAGACCTAATAGACCGTACATATATGGTACCTACAAGGAAAATCTTGTTTTGTGGGTACGTACTTATTTCACACGAATATATATATATATATATATATATATTTTTTCTTCTTATCATTTAGGAAGGAGATTTGAAACTATATATATATTAGTTAAATCATATATGCATAAATATACTCATTCACACACATAAATACTATTGTTTGGAATAAATCATATTCAAGAATTCAATTCAACTGAATTTTATTAATAGAATTCAATTCAATTAACGAGAGAATTCATATATTGTAGAATTTTAGTATAAATTTGGGAGAATCAACTTTAAAAGTTAACTATTAAGGTTTGAGAGCTTATTTTTATATTAAGTCCACAGGTTTTTATTTTTAATCAATGTGGGATTTCTAAATTTTTTATTTATATTCTAACATGGATTTAGAATAAATTTTAAATTGATAAAATTCATTTGAATTTTATTGTTTGAAATAATTGAAAAGTAAACGCTTAATAGGTAAATTTATCCTAACCTTTACATTTTTTTTTTTGCAATTATACCCGATTTTTTTTTTTTTTTTTTTTTTGTATCAATTCTACCATGATATAAAATTTTAGTTGTAATTCTACCCTAAAGTTAAATTGAAAATAATAATAATAATAATTTGAATGTTAAAAATGAAATTTAACTTGAAACTTATTATCATAATATTAATTTAATTTTTAAATTTCAATATAAATTAATTGAGTTCTTTTTTTTTTTTTTTGAAATGTTAATTGAGTTCTTTTATTTTGTAAATTTGGTAAATTACTAATAATCAAATTAATGAATCAATTAATCAAATTTGCAAGGTTAAAGAGTTCAATTAATTTTAATCAAAATTTAAACATTAAATTGATAATATAGCATAATAAGTTTAATGATCAATTTGACATTTTGCCTTTTTAATTAATAATTTTTTCTTACCATTATCATTTAGGGTAGAATTGTAACTAAGTTTCCAAATTAAGATAGAATTGACGCCCAAAAAAAAAAAAAAAAAAGAATAGGGTATAATTATAAAAATTCATAAAGTTCAGGGTAAATTTATATGCTAAAACTAAGTAAAAAGAATGTAATTATTTTTGAGTTTTTAATAATGAATTTCATTAAATGAATTGATTGCAACATCTTTTCATTTTAGTATGATTTTATTTTACTCGCAGTATTTGCTCATAATTTTTATTTTTATCATTAAATTAATAACATAAAAATATTTCCCAGTAATTATTTTCATCTAAATGTTACTGTTTACAATGTAAATTTCATTTAAACGTTAACTATTAACATAAAATATTAAATTTAAAACTGATTTTATGCTTCAATTATTAAACTCTGTGTTTTTTTACTTCTAATAAAATTTATCTATCATAAATTTTCTTATTTGGTTAGATTAATTAAAAATACTAAAAGTTACTGTTTACACAATTTTTAGAAGACTAATAATACCATGATTGTTGCATATAAAAAACTTTTTTTTTTATTTGAATTTTCTTTTGCATTTTGTATAATATAAGAAATATGACTCAATTTATTTAGTATTTTATAGATATCTTTTTATTATTTTGCAACCGATTTTAATTTATATAGTCTTATATATACTAGTTTTTTAGCACTTGTTATATATATATATATATATATATAATGTTTTCTATGATTACTTTGTTTTTAACAAAGTAAACTTACTTTATTTTATTTTTATTGACCATTACGAAAAAAATGATTCTTTTACAAAAAATTACAATTTTTTTTATATTTTTTTTCGTAAATTAAATTATTTTTTCGTAATTCTTCTTAATTGCAAAAAAAGTTTTAATTTTACGAAAATATAATTTATTTTGTGTAAAACAATAACTTTACGAAAAAGTTTATAAATTAACAAAAAAAAAAAATTCGTAATTACGAAAAAAATAGCTCTCTTATGAAAAATCATAATTCTCTTATATTTTTTTTGTAAGTAAAACTAATTTTTCGTAATTTTTCTTAATTGTGAAAAAATTTAATTTTATGAAAATATAACTTATTTTATACAAAACAATAACTTTAAAAATAAAATTCCTAAATTAACGAAAAGGAAAAATAATTTCATTAATTTTATTTTATTTCGTTAATTTCATTAATTTCGTAAAGTTAATTAATGAAATTATTTCGTTAATTTCATAAAGTTAATTTCGTAAAATTAATTAATAAAATTATTTTGTATTAATTTAGGAATTTTTTTGTAAAATTATTTTATACTAAATAAGTCATATTTTCGTAAAATTAAAACTTTTTTCACAATTAAGAAGAATTACGAAAAAATAATTTAATTTACGAAAAATATAAGAAAATTGTGATTTTTCGTAAAAGAATCATTTTTTTTGTAAAGTAAAACAAAGTAGATTTATTTTATTAAAAATAAAGTAACGACAGAAAACACCATA
>CATKHJ010248784.1:0-10937 GCA_949750685.1 Vernicia montana
CCCTCACATGATGAGGCACATTATTACATAAGTCCTCGATGAGCGAGGCTGGTTTTCTCTAAGTCCTCGGTCAGAGAGGCAAGTTATCAAATGAAGACTTTGATAAGCAAGGTAAATTTCTAAGTCCTCTGTGAGTGAGGCAGGGTTTAACTAAAGTCCTCCCAGAGAAGAAAAATAGCCTCTTAAGGTTAGCTTAAAAGACCAACGAGGCAACTCCTTACAGGAAAAGGAAAAGGCCAAACTGAGTCCAGGCAAAAATCCAAAAGGCACTAAAGATCTAGTTTGGCTAGGCAAAAGCTCTCTAATAATGAGACAGATCATATAAGTCCTCGGTCAGCGAGGCAGATCATTCTAAGACCTCAATTAACGAGGTAGATTTCTAAAGTCCACGGTCAACAAGGTATACTATCCGAAAAACTCTACCAAGTAAATGAGGGCTTCGTCAATTGTTTAAAGTCCAGTCAGCGAAGCCTATCAGGTGAATACCTCTGATGACGAAGTCTATCAGGCGAAGACATCAGATAGCGAAGCTCCAAAGTCTCCAGCGAAGCTTTAAGGTCCTCGATTAATGAGGAATGTGATATTATCTTTATTTGAACCTTCGATTGACGAAGCATTTCATCTAAAGACCTGCCTTTGGCTGACGAAGCAGTCTGTCCGCAGACCTCTCAATTAGGTAGGTCATTTACTAAGACCTTCCTCAAGAAGGTATATTATATGAAGAATGGGAGACTTGAAGACTTGAAGTTATATGGAATCTATAAGTCCACATATCGTGCATCGAAGACCATAAGACCACATTATGATATAGCAATCATACAGTTTGCATCTCTGTTCATAACATCGATATGCCTTCAGACCGAGCTCCTAAGCTCACCTTATCAGGCACACAGCTGCCTTCAGACCGAGCTCCTAAGCTTGCCTCATCAAGCACACAGCTGCCTTCAGACCGAGCTCCTAAGCTCGCCTCATCAGGCAAACAGTTGCCTCCAGATCGAGCTTTTTAGCTCGCCATCTTCATTCAAACATCCAACAGTCTTCATATCAACGCTACCAGATGCAGTCAAATTGACAATTTCATCCACAATTCAGATGAATCACAAGCAATGAACTACTCCCTTAGCCTTCTCTTCGATACACTCGATCAGACTAGGGAGTGTGGGGTCTCTGATGAGGGACAAAAATGACCTCAAATAGGCATAGGACACGCGTCCATGGGGTCCTTACCCTTCCCTATAAAAGGTAATGAAAAGGTAAAGATGAAGGATCCGAACTCATAATTTACTCTCTCTCTAAAACTCTCTAACTGACTTGGGCATCGGAGACTCCCCTAGTGGTCAACCCCCGAAAGTCATTGATTTTATTTTTCTCTGTTCACAGGTCCTACCCCCTAGTCGGGCCCTCTATCAACAGTACCGGATGATTTTAGAACTCATCAATAATCATAATAAATAAAACTCAATAAATGAATAATTTTGGGAAAATTTTTGTGGAGAATAAATGTGTAGAAATTAGAAAATGCCAAAAATGTTTGCAACGAGACAATGATGGAACTGTTCGGTGAGATTTTTTTATTTTTTTGTCAAAGACTGTTCGGTGAGATTGGATGGCTCCCTTTGTACTGCTGGAATTGTAAGCATTTGTTGTGAATCAAATCAATGAAGATAATGTTTATTATTATATTATTTTATTTTATACTTATTTATTCCTTTTAAAAATAGTATTAAAAAAATTCAAGAATTAAACGGTATTTTTAATTTTTAGAAAAATGTGAAATAAATGTTTCATAAGCTAAATATTCAAAATATCGATACTAATTATAATTTCAAATATATTTTCAATGAGCATATCAAGATATAGTCTAGTGATAAGTATTTATACAGTTTAGGACAATAAATTCAGGTAAGAATATAAATGAGTCAATTTACTCGTGAGTTACTTAGGCTCAACTCGTAAAATACTCGATTAAAACTCAAGTAGTTCGAGTAATGAGTCGAACCGAGTTTGAGTATTATAATATTTGACTCGAGTAGCTCGTGAGTCTAATCAAGTATTGAAATTTTATATAATTTTAAATATATTTTATATTATATTTAATAATTCACTAATTCGATTTCAAATTTAAACTTATTCTAATTTTTTCGAGTTTCATTTTAATATTAATAAATAAATCAATTTATTTTTTTATTGAGTTGAGTCGAGTTCAAGTATTTGAAGTATTTGTTCGAATCGAGCTCAACCTTTCAAAATGAGAATTCGATCGAGATCGAGTTAAGTTTCGAGTTTCGAGTTTTTTAATTGAGTTTCGACTCGACTCGATTACACTCATAAACTTAAGTTTGATTTCTCTCTCCATGCTCTCTCTCTCTCTCTCTCTCTCTCTCTCTCTCTCTCTCTCTATATATATATATATATATATATATATATATATATATATATATATATATATATATATTCAAGGAAAAAACTAAACAAAGCTAGAAGAAAAAAAATATATAAATCTGCCATCAAAGTTAGATTACCCATGAATGCAATAGTGTTCTTGTGCATTGTTTTTCAAGAAATATTCATTTACAATAAAATAGTTTCTAAAAATATACTATTTTATAATTTTTATGATCAAAATACTTTCAAATAAAATTTTAATATATAGCAATGTCTAATAAACCTAGCTATTTATTCTATGTAATTAATTATTAAAAAATTATATAGCTAAATCACATGATAATTTTTTTAGGGAATTAAAATCACATGATATTGGTGTTCGATAAACTTTTATTATTATTATTATTTTTTTTTAATCAAGCATGTTGGACTTATTATAAAAATAGTAAGTTCCAAATCCCAATCATATCAAACGGAGGGGAAAAATAAAAATTAAAGAAAATAAAGATATGGAAGATAAAGTACAGTGATGACATTCTTATGGATATTTTTTTATTTATTTACTCCTTCATTCCAATCCTATGTTTGGAATGAAGAAAAATAAGAGGGGATAAAAAATAAGAGAGAAAAATATAAGAGGAGAATAACTTTACCTTGTTTGGATTTGGAAAGAAAATAAAGGGAGGAAGAAAAATAACACTTATTTTTCTTTAAATATTTTCTCTCCAAAATGAAGAGAAAGTGGAGAGAGAAAAAGAAAAATTGTAATAATAAAATATAATTCAAATTTAAATTTAAATTTAAATTCAAGAGATAAAAGATTAAAATAATAATTTAAAATTTATACATTTTCTTTCCTCCCATATATTTTTAGCTTTCCAAACAAAAAAAAATAAAATTATTTTCATTCCTTTCCCCTTTTATTTTCTTTCAATTCAAACAACAAGAGAGTAAAATAAAGAGAATAAAATTTTCATATTTTTCTTTTTATTTTCTTTCCTTTCTTAATTTTGCTTCCAAACACAGGGTAAGTATTGTTTAGTTTAAAAAAATAATAATAAAAAAAAAAGCTAAAAAAAAAGTGTTGTTTAATAAATAACAAAAGCGATAGTTTAACCACGTTCAAAACGGGATTTTAAATGTGCATCAGTCAAGTCAACTGGCTTTGTGATCACATGATCGTCGACAACTGTGGATGTCTGGTAATGATTTTGTTATTTTTGGTGTTTTTCTTTTATACATATATATATATATATCTTGAACATTACATATTGCTTGTTATCGGGAAAAACAAAACAAAAAGAACAGTTACATATTGCTTTTATAAAGTGGCACTTATAGTCTCTGCTTTTTAATTTCTTTCTTGTTTTTGCCTTTCACATTTGACTACACCAACCATTTTTTATTTTTACCACATGAGCAATCAGTTTAAAATTGAGTTTGAAATTATATTTGAAAATTGTATTTTTTTAAAAACAGTTTTAACTCTTTTTTTTCTAAATTCTAAATAAAGTAAAAGTAGTTTAATAATATCAGTCTAATAGCAGTGCCAAACACACACTATTATATTTGGACCAATTTAACATTTTTTTTCTCACTAGCTTTTATTTTATTTTATTTTATTTTTTCTATAGTTACTTTTTAGCAATGGCTACGCCACATAAAAGAGAAAAGGGCAATTACCCCCTTATTTAAAAAAAATATATATATTACTTATATATATTATTATTTATTTGGACAAATCTTAACTACCCTTTAAAATAATGATTTGCTCACTTTAGGTATATTTTTCCTTTTAAGAAGTTGAATTATTTGACCATTGTTTAAAAGTCAAAATATAAAAAAATAACATTATCCGAATAACTTTTTTGATATCCAATTTATTGCTCTTAAAATATATCATGAATTAATGATTTTGCTAAAAAAAATGGTAAGACAAGAAATGATATTTTGTATCCGTTGGTTTATAGGCTCATAACTCTAATTCTTGTTCTATTAATTGTAATTGACACAGTTAAGAGAGCATTTTCCGCAATGAAATTTGTGAAGAATCTACTGCGTAACAAGATGGGAGATCAATGGATGTCTTACTATTTGATCATATATATTGAAAAAAAATATATTTAATACTATTGATAATAAAATTATTATGCATCGCAACCAAGAGATGAAGAATCGTAAAAAATGATTGTAAATTTTTTTTACTAATGGATACTTATTGATGTTATTTATTTAAGTATTTAAATATTTAGTTAGTTTATTTATCTCAAATTTTTGTTGCATAATTTTTTTTTTTTAATATGTTAGCTTATTGTATTTGTCCTCCTTAATTCTGAATTCTGGTTTTTTTACTGCTTTTTAGTATCAGACTTAAGAAAAGTAAGGTAAATTATGTTTTCTCCAAAAGCATGTAGAAAAAAATAGAAACAGTAAAAATAAAAAATAATTATTTTTAATTTTCAAAAGCAGAGTACTTCACAGCAATGTCAAACTGACCCTTTTTCTAATACATAGTGTGTTTAGAATAAATATAATTTATCTTTTAGGACTCACTAAGAAAAGTAGTAATTTTGATTTACGCTATTTTTGATTTAGTGAAAGAATATTTTAATATCAGACTATATATAATACAATTCGTGCGGAAAATTGAATTGGTATCCTGCAATAAAGGTAACGAAATTCACATTCTTATTTTATGATTGGCACCTAAAGCATAAATTCTCTAAGAGGACAGTCAACAAGTACGAGCCTGAAATTGAAACCGAGTGCAATAATTTTCCTTAAAAATAATAATCTCTCTTTATCCTAAAAATGTAATAATAATAATAATAATATCTCCCACCAGCAACAAAAGAAATGAAGGATGAGTAAAACGACAGCAGATCTCTTTCAACATCAATCAACATGCTATCTTAGCCCACAAACACTCTCCATCAGTTGCTTGTACAAGGTAGATTCCACCTTTGGATATTATAATTGGGCAGTGCAAGAAAGCATAATTCCGCTACTGACAAAACTATTAATCATTTCTACAGCAAACAGGATGCTCTCATCCTAAATGTTTATCAGCAAAATTTGGACTGCTTTCTTAGCATGCTTGTGTAGTAGATATCCAATGCGCAACCCCAGAAGTAATGGGATTAGTGTCCTAAAAGCAAGGGACTAGAGTCCTAAAGTAGATGGCAACAGAATCGAAAAGATTAATACGGTAGGCAAAAGCTATCAATACCATCTTTAATATAAAAACCAAAATGAGAGAGTAATGAGGGTGGCGAAATGATATAATATAAACCTATGCCAAGTGATACAATATTTACAGACTGTTCCATTCTTAGATGACCAACAAATGTCTAGTTAATATAAACCATGACACAATATAGATTTGTAAACCCAGTTTCTCTCCATTCTTGACACATGAATCCATAATAATTTTTTCTCTGCAACTCATGACTGACGCATAAATTACAGGACTTATGGGTATAATAATCTGCTTCAAGCAGAAGCATCCTCAGGAGCATCCATGCTAGCAACTTCTCTAACAAGATTAAGATTTTTGGTTGAAGGCAGACCAGCAACCACGTCATCTTCGATGCCACACTCATTTGTTCCTCTCTTTATCTTGAAGTAACCATCCTGTCATTCAAAATGAAATCCATGAGCATTTGAGAGAGAAAAAGGAAACTTCCTATGGTAAATCAGCAGGGATAATTTTTTCATAGGAATATAGGAACATACATCACCCCAGCCTCTGTTCCACTGGTTTGCAAGAAGCTGCAACAAATAAGAGTGCACAATTGTATTAATATCTTTGATAAGTTGAAAGCTACTAAGTCTGGAAAAGAAAATTCAAGTTAGTCATATATACCCAATAATCCTCCCCATCATCAGAAGTCCCCCACCCAATAAGCTTAACTGCATGTCCTCCCATCACCTCACCGGTAATGTGCTTATAAACTCCAGATTTATAATGAGCAAAATCCTGTAAAATGGGAAAGCAACTATTACAATCAAATAATCCTAGCCACAGATGTCTTCATACAATGTGTAAATACTAATTTGTGGTAATGGGCAATTTGCATCCAGCATAAATGAAACATGTTAAGTGGGCATTAGAAAAAGAAAGACACATAATTCAGCATTCAAATCTCAATTAGCTATAATTAAAGAATGCAGCAGGGTGGGAACAGCCAAAGAAATGAACTTACATTCACATACAAAGAACTTCAGCAAATGCAAGTAAAAAAGAATTCATCGAGTGCACATTTTACCTCATAAACAGTGAAAGAAACCTCTACTGGTCCATTTTTATAAAGTTCTGCCATGATATTTTGGGGGTCACGACCAATTCTATACACATTGACACTGTAATGCTTTGACTGCCTCCAGAGCTGGTTCTTATCAACACACTTTCTTACACACTTTGGAGTAGGGAATCCAGGCTCGCAACCAGGATGGGAACAGCCAATGTCATCAAAGTATGGGTCACACTGTGAGATGGTAATTTTGCTCATTATTAGAAAAAGGACATCAAACAACATAAGAAGCCATAAAAATAAAGCATTGATCTTCATCAATGCTTTAACTTCCAATTAAGCAATCTCAAGTATAGGGTAAAAATGAACCGTCAAGGTAGTAGGCAAAGACAGAAACTTGTACCTCCTCAGTGACAACGCCATGGTTGACAAAGTATCTCCATGCATAGATCGGATATCCTCCATCACAACCATCTCCACACAGAAAGCCACAGCATGCCAAGAGATCATTGACAGACAAAGATATATTCTGCAGTAAAACAAAGTATATGTTTATAATATTAATGGACAATGTAAGTAGTCAGCTTGCTCAAGAGATTCAGTTACCATGTCAAAATGGACGCAAAAACGATCAGATAGTGATTCAACAGCACCAAACGCCCAACATGATCCACAATGACCCTGGATTATTAAATACAGATGTATTTAGAGCATGTAGAACTTGCTTAAATGAAGTGATTAAGAGCCAAATAAAACCAGAGTTTACCTGATCTTTTATTGGGAATGGACCCAGCATTTGCCATAAATAGTGAAAAGCATCAGCACCTTGAGAAGAGGAGAAAAAAGATTGTGAAAATAAAGAACCAAGTAAGCAACTGACCTAGAATTCTTCCAATTGTGCTACATTGTGGCCAAGCTGTTCTTGCATCAAATTCCTTTGGCAACTTTAAGGATTTTGGATGACTTATAACAGGAACACTCCTCAGTTCCTTTTTGGGAGTAGGCTTGACTCCAAGAAGATACTTGAATTCGCCAACCTATGCATCAGAACATAGAAACATTAGCAACAGAAGCTAGAGTCTTCCTATGTGTGAAATATGAACAAATAGGGAAAAAGAACTCAAAATAATCTCAATATGTCACAAGTTGAAGACTCACAGTATAATTGGAAAATTGAGGATTCAGGGCAGCTTCCCATCCAGCATTGGGGTTTTCATTGATTTTTTTAATTATTGACTCCTGCATGCCAAAGCAAAAAAGAAAAATAAATTAGATATACGTCAACACAAAATTCTGGATTCCTTGTAATCTTACCAGAAAAGGAAAAAAAAAAAAAAAAAAAAAAAACCTGAAGTATCCTAGAGTTAAGCTTCAGCTTGGAATCTGGTGCCTCAGCAATCACCTGTTGACAAATTTCAAAGTTAAAATAGTAATCCTCTAAACTCAAAACATAGAGGAAGAAGATTCAGAATGAATATAATCTGCTTATCAAGCTATGAAAAACAATAAACACAAGACAATTAGACAACAGTAGCTTCCGATAGATGAAATTTCACAAAATATACAATATCATATCCATTTATCCAGTTATAAAATAATCGACTATTAATCTATTAATGCTGTTTACAGGTTACAGTAGCAAAATTGAACATGTTCCTATTTTATTCAATTAAATTCGATATGTTCATTGAGCATGCTTCAATTACATGAAATTTGAGCATAAACAACAACGCTAAATAAAAGAATCCGCAGTTCAAATGCAGATTAAAATCCCCCAAATAATGAACGTTCAGCAAGGATCGGAGACATCAAAAGACATCTACTTGAAAGGATCAACTCGTCCATCAAAAGGGCATATAATTCTCTTCAAAACTGAATTGAAATAGTAACTTTAGCTTTCAAACTCTATCAAATAGCATGGTCAACTACAAGTCAAGCAGATCATATTCATCCTAATCTTTAAAACATCCAGAAAAAGTAAGAAACTGAATCAACCCATCAAAATTGGAGAAAAATTCACAGATAAAAGGAGTTTGTAGATTGTAAACAAGTTACCTGCAAGTGAAAAGGGGCGAAGGTCCCAAGAAATAACAAAAGAGTGAAGAAGCATAGAGAAGTTGCCATTTGCCCTTCTTCAATTCCTTGCTTGTGGAGACTGGAGATTCAACAAGGCAGGAGGAGCTGGAGGATTCCAAATGAAGAAAGATATGTATTGATTGATGATTCTATGACCCAGAAGATAAGAGTTACGTATACGTAGAAAATAGTTTAGAAAACGACAAAGGAGGGTAGGAATCTTTTCCGACTTTTCGGGCTTGCAGGTGCAGCGGTGGCGTCACTGGATAGTGAAGCCCAAGGGCCTATTGGTTTCTCCCACGGTGCTACGGCTAGAATTTTTAGTATGTTTTAGGATGGGCCAAGACCATCCTTTACTCGATTGGCTAATTGATTGGTTAATTGGACGCTTGTAATTGAAGAGGAAATTTTCCCTTTTGAATTTTTAAGAGGAAATTACATCGTTAACCCATTTTTTTTTTTTATTATTTTTACTTCTATATACTCAGTATAAAATTATAATATTTGTGCTACTTGTTTTTTTACTTTCACATGCTTTTTTATTTATTGTTTTTATTTTTTTTTCTATTCCTTTTTTTTTTTACCGATTTTTCTTTCATTTTCCCATCAATTATTGTTTGAAATTTAATATATTTGCAGTTATTTCTCACTTCTCCTTCAACTTCAGGTGTTATCTTTTACATACAAGCAAATTTTTTTTGGGTTTCTTTCTATTGGGTTCCATGAAAGAGTTCTTATATTATCTGCAAAGAAAATATACAAGTGGGATTGATAATAAGTATTTTGATCTCCTAGTTGTTCCAATTTTGATTTGTACAGTTTCTACTATTATGGAGCTAAAATCTTCCTTCTAATCGAATAATTATGGAAGAATTGCATGTGGGATTGGGTTGATTTTGTAAGGGATGTGATTTTTCCAAATGGATATTTCTTTTTACACTAATATGATTGTTCATGGTTGTTCTTTGCATGAAAAAAGTAGAGGGAATTATACTATAAAATATAAACTTGGCATCCGAATTCAAAAATAGTTGTGGGACAATAAGGAGAACGAGTGACGTCTCTGATCTATATCTATCATTTCCTTTTTGCTAAATTTTATCTCTGATTTTTTTTTATTTTTTATTTTTTGTTAAAAATGAGTATTTCATTTTTTTTTTAACTTGTTTGTTTGCAGACTCTATGTCAGAGGGATTATTCTTGGGTACAAGAGGTAATGAAACTCGACTTTTGATTAACTATGGTGATATTGTTTTGTTTTGGTGATTTGTAGTTTATGGGAAAAACTTAATAGAATATTTAATTGCTAAATCAATTTATTTGAAGGTTTTTCAGTTGATATTTTTGTGTTAATGATTATTAGGATATTGACACCTGTTTTTATTTATTTTATTGTTGCTTTCTCTTAGCTTCTACAATGTGTTTGATTGTTACTTTCAAGTATTTGAACTTATGTATCTCTTTGAGTTTGTGATCTTTACACAAAGTTCAAGGTTTCAACTGTGGATCAAAAGACTGCTGCTATTACACAATACTTAAGATATATTGTTCAGATACTGTTGATTTGTAGTTGATTACAGGTTGATTGTTAGTTGATAACAGGTTAATTGCAGGTTGATTGTTGGTTTTTGTGTATTTTAGGATTAGTATTGGTGAAATATTAGTTGTTTGATTGATCAAAAGTTGATTTGTCTTTGATTACAGAGCGTCTCTCAACAAAACAACTTCTTCTGCGTTTAACGCACTCCCACCAAAACCCCCCTCAAGTAATATTGTTATTCAATAAGGTTAACCAATGCAACTAATGATGTCACACCCACAGGTCCCTCGACTAGTGCACCACTTCCTCCGACGATGGAGAGATATCTAACTAGAGGGAAGGAGCCAATGGTGGACGCTACTGCCATACCACCAAGGAGGGGCATCATTTGTTTACATTTATAATAATATATTGCATGTGTCATAAAACAAACACCCAAAAAAGAAATCTAACAAAAATGGTGCATTAATAACATTTTTAATAGGTCTCTCCTTCCAAATACTTCAATATATATATATATATATATTAATTATCACTGCAAGATTTTTTTTTTGGGGGGGGGACAATACTGCAAGATTTATTTGAAAAGCTGAAATTAGGAAGATTAATTAGAAATTGATAAAGTTTTTAAGTCTTGCAGTATTGTCCAAAAATAAATAAATAAATAAAGTTTTTAAGTCTCT
>CATKHJ010248814.1:0-85505 GCA_949750685.1 Vernicia montana
CTCATAAACTAATTAAAGCATTACCCATATATATATATATATATATATATATATATATATATATATATATATATATATATATATATATATAAAGGGTGCTTTTCAACCTAATTTGGAAGCAATGCATGGGTGGCATGCATTAAAGAATAAAGGGAGCATCATCGAATGTAATTGTATGATCCTTTTTCTATCCAATAATTAATTTCATTAAAGAACAAAGATGATATTGGTAATTTACTAAATTAATGAATTTGAAAAATAAAATTCCTAATTTAGATGGGTGGTTTTAGATTGAAAAGTCAAAATGTCAAAAAAATTTGGCCGAAATTGTATTAATCACTATTAATTTTGGCGGAAATAAAATAAAAAAAGCCAAAAGAGTAAATTTAGGAAAAAAATAGCGAAATATTTTTAAAAATCCAATAAAAAATGGCGGGAAGGGATCAATGTAAAATGAGATGGGACAAGTATTTTCTGCCAAATATTTTGATATTCCGCCAAAATTTTTAGCGGAATAAGTGGCCCTTGCAATTTCATGGCCATATTTTTTCTTTTTTGCATTTAAGTGTAAGTGGCCTATACAGTTTTTTAATAATAATATTTACCTAATTCAATTTTACTTATATTAATATTTACCTTAAATAATATATGTAAATTTTAATTTACTACACAATTGGAAACTCCTGTAAAAATAATGTAAATAATTTTAAGCAATTTAAAATGTAAATATAATAATTATTAACTAACTATTAATTTACTACACAAGTTATTAATTTACTATACAAGTTATAATTTTGCAATTATAATTTATTATTAACAACAATGTATTTTCCTAATAATGTACAAAAATATATTTTAAAAAAAATCTTTGCAATCAACACAATAAATACTGAAATGCAAAAAAAAAAATATGGCCATGTATATATAGATAAGAAACGAGAAATTAGGGGGAAAAAAAACTGTGATTGCAAAGAATTTCCGCCAAAAAACAAATTGCAAGGCCACTTATTCCGTCAAAATTTTTGGTGGAATACCAAAATATTTTAATTTTCATTTATTTTTTTTATACATTTACTCTTTTGGCTTTTTTGTTTTATTTCTACCAAAATTAATAGTGAACAATACAATTTCTGTTATTATTATTTTTTTTTGAAATTTAGACTTTTCAATTGAAAATCACCCTAATTTAAGAATTACTTTTTATTTCACATAAATTTAGAATTTCATTTTTCAAATTCATTAGTATACATTGCCCGATGATATCATAGTTATTAGTATACATGTATGATACAAGTGCCACAAAGATTTATATCATTGTATGTACAATTCTTTTCCAATCTAATTAATTTCATCTTTTTAGCTGAGGAGGCATGCGAGGCTATTTTTGAGAAATAAAGAACTCTCTTTCTACGTGTTTCAGCTTTAAAATTCATAGAAGGGTTTGCTTTTACAGACACTCAATATATAAGCTAAAATAACAATAGAATCCAATCCAAATGTAAAAAAAGTGTTTTTCAACCTAATTAGGAAGCAATACATGCGTGGCATGCATTAAAGAATAAAGAAAGTGGTCCAAACAAGACCTTATATAACTATATGTTGAACTTGAATCAGCAAGCAATAACAAGATTTTCAATCTAATGTGTAATATTCACATGGCATGCACGAGTTTAGTTCATTTGAAACTTGTTTTTGTTCTAATTAATTTTATGGTTTTTCATGAGCAAGGATGAAAGGTTTTTGCCAATTTTATTACATTTGATTTTATGTTATACACCATACACCAAACTAATAAGTGATAAAATATTTTAACCAATATAATTCTTTTATTTATTTTTTACCAAGTGAAAAGACACTGATATTATTTTTTTACCCTACATATTTTTATTTCATTGGATTGATGTCTGGTGTATGCAACAATTTTCCTTACTCTGGGTTAGGTAATATATATGTGGTCTAATTAGAGATGGCAATTTTATCTGTCTCATTGGATACCCGACCCAAACCCTATTATATATATATGAGAAAATAACAAAAAAAAATTGAAGAGAAAAAATTAAAAATAAATAAATATAAACGAGCATACCCGACCCGTCTCACTATCCAACCTGAAACGGGACGAATAACATGACGGATATTTTATTTTTTAAACAGGTCATGTTCAGATTTTACAAAACCCCCTCAAACCCTACCCGTTGCCATTCCTAGGTCTAACATTATACCTCTTGCATTTTTTTTTTCATCCTATATGTTTAGCTTCCAAATTTATTTTTAGGTTTAATTTAATTGATACATGGAGAATTAAAATTATCTTGAGTTTAATCTCATCACCTATTAAATATAAATAAAATTATATTATTTTATTTATTCAATCGACCAGGGATATTATTAAACCTATTTATGCTTCAACCAAAACTAAGTCTCCTCTTTGAGTGAGTTCAAGGGTGTACTCCCACGTTTGGTCTATACATTCAATAATTATTTCTTGAGTGTCGGCTCCAAAAATCGAACTCTGATTAATAAGAAAATGATCAAATTCTCTTACCAATGAGGCTAATTTTCGAGATTAAAATTATTAAATGAAGCTAAATTAGAAATTTATGAAAGTTTAATTTATATAATATATAACCTTTAAGTATTATTGGGAGTACTCTAATTAATAATGAGTACATGTCTTAATTTGTTAACATATTTAATTTTGAATATTCCCCTTTAATACTAAAAAATTAAAAATTTGCTTTCTTTCAATTCATTTTCATCTAAAAAAAATCAAATTAGCTTTTTAAGCCAATAGTAGCCATGGATTATAAGGGATTAATATAGGGAAAATCATGTAATGTAAAAGAAAAATGTTTGAGCCAATTTTATCTTTAATTAATTAATTCAATAGTATTGAAATCATTTTTAAAATTATGAGATCTCGAATTCAAATTTCAGTCAGAGTTAAATTTATTGAAAAAAAAACAAAAGAAAATGTTCGTTTGAGTAACAAGTAGGACAATAATGTGAAAGAGAAAGGGGGAAAAAAAAGACCTAATACAGAAAGGGTCCCTTTTAAATAATTCAGTTGGAAGGCCAGTTTCATACATGTATAACTGACTGCTAAGTGCCAAAGAAATGAGTGATGGAAGCCAAAATAACACAAATATTGACCTGTATAGATGTGCACTCTCATGTTTTGTTTGGAAGCAAAGGGCACCATGTGTTCAGGTAATCACAGATAAAATATAATTATAACTTGGGAAAGCTACTTTTGTGAAAAAGGTATCATCTATTTAAGGCAAATATACATTTATGTCAAGAGATAAAGTTTGGTTGATTCTGGTTAACCACAGGCTGGGATGATGGTCCTGCTGCCATATACTTCTGCATCAACTGTAGTTTGTAGGGAGAGATACTAATAAATAAAAAATCTAAAGGACTTGCCGCTCTGGAATTATTTATATATCTTCTGCAAATATTTTTTTATTCAACGATCAAGAGTATTCTCAATTTAGTTTATATATTAATTGAAATTAAATATTTTTTTAAATAAGTGTAATAGCACACTTCTACGCTTGATTTATATATTTAAAAATTACCATCCTAATTAATATTTTTCTCAATAAAATTTATATATTCAAGAATTATCTATTGAATGTTATTCTCAATAATCAAACCATAGTTAATAAAAAAAATAAACTCTCTTACCTATCAGTTTAATTTTTGAAATATATATTATATATATATGAAAATAGTAAGTGAAAGGAAAAAAGTATTAATAATTTTTTACAAGAAAAATAGAGTTTTTTTTTTTATTATTTTAAAAAAACTAATTAATTGCTTGTTTAGGAGGAGAGAATATTCTAATTAAGAACAGGGAAGAATTTTTCATAAAAAAATCACATGACTTAAAGGTTCTTCTAGTATAATTTATAATAACAAATTAGCATTATTATCTCCCATCCAATGCCCATATTTGAATATTTTTATGGTAGTTTGGATAATTTAAGCCCTGAATTTTAACAAATCTCTTATTTGAGTTATTAAGATTAAGTGGATTTAGATTTGATTTAAATATCTAGTGAAATCTATTAGTCTAAAAGTTTAATATTTTAAATACTCCTTACACTTTATAAATAAGAGATTTATAAATTTATAAATTTAAAACATGAGATTTGAAATTTAAATTTCAAATCCAAATTTATACATTCAAACGCATCTTTAAGGAATAAGGTGAGGTGTTAATTCCACATTACTGATATGATTAAATGACCATTTGGGATTGCATTTAAAAAAAAAAAAACACTTTTCAACAAAAAAAAAAAATTATTTTTTTAAAATTGCTTTTTAAAAAAAAGGTAAATTGATATTTTTCTCAAAAGAGAATTTGAAAAAATAATTTATAAAAAATAATAAAAAGTAATTAATTAATTAAATAAAATTTAAAAAGTGTTTTTTTAATTTTAAACAGCAATCTCAAACAACCCTAAATATATAAATTATATACATTGAGACAAGGAGATTTGTAAAAAATATATATATGTATAATAATTTGATCCAAAAAATTTAAATTGTAATCAATAAGGCAAAGAATAAATGCAATTATATACATTAACATAGTCAACCATTCAAAATATATTTTCGAAAAATATTCATTTTTTTTTTTTTTTTGCCAAATTAGAAAAATATTCAATTCGAGGCTATAATAATTGATATAGTAATTTCTTAAATAAATGACTATATAGAATTACAACTACTTATTTATAAAATTTAGGTGAATTTAGTTGGAATCATTAATGGGTATATGGTTATCATTTGAACTGAAGGCACTGTAAATATAAATGTGGCCCAGTTTGTCTGTCTGCAATTTGAGAGGATTAAATTCTCTGTAAATTTGCATACAGAGAATCTATTTTTTGCAGTTGAAATTGTAAAAGTGACTAGGAAACAAGATTCAACATGGGCAAGTACACTGAACAGATTCACATTAAAGTGAATTCAGCTTAGCCAATCATCAACAAGCAAATAGTGACAAAATTAGATTTTATTAGCTAAATATCTTGACATTAAACCTTAATTTATGAAAAATAATTACAGAATAGATGAATTACATATTTGAAAATTTTAATATTTTTTAAATTTAGACTCAAATTCATATAAACACATAGATATGCTTGATTTTCTTTCAAAATAATTAACCTTAATTTTTAGAGTTCACAAGTAATTTGGAATTTAGTATTAGTATTGTATTTATGCTATATCAAATATCAATCCAAGATTCAATAATTTAATGTCAATAGTTGGATATAATCAAATATGATAAGGGATTGAAAAAAAATCTTACGTGAACTTAATCTACCACGTCATATTATGAACCATTCAATCATGATATTTCATATTAAATAATAACTATTTCATAAAATGAATATGAAAAAATTAATTACCTGAATTATACAGTGTGTATTGTAATTAATGCACTGATGTGTCAAATCATCATTGTTATTCCATAATTTGATATGGTGAATCTAGTTCACCTAATAATTTCTTGAGATATCTTTTATTTAATAATTAAAGTTGAGTTTTTTACTTTTGATATTGAGATTAATTAGTGATATCACATTATTAAATTGTTTTACAATATATATTTTTTATATTATATCATAAATTCGTAGCATGAACTCATGTTTTATGAAAAAATATATATATTTTTAGGTTTTGTTATTAAACACTTAGTGTATAAATAAATCTAATTTTTTATTTTTAATAATATGTCACATGTTAACTTAATAAGCAGATTGTTAGTCTAAATAATAGCAAAATTGCACCTACCAATGTCATTATTATTAGCTATTGTTTGTTGGAATGCACCAAATAAATAAATTAAAATATCATAATATTTCATGGATTAAAAAAAAATTAATATAAGTATATCAAGATCATTGGCATATTTGTTCCCGAGATTGATATATTAATAACTAAATTAATATTTATTTTTTTAAATAACAAATAAACTAATTTAACATTTTATAGTTTCATTTTAGATCGCATATTAGGGAGTGATTTATCTAATTAACTAGTCGTATACCCGCCAACGTTTACGTAGTTAAACAGCTGCCAAGAATAGAGAAAATAAAGTTAAATAGAAGTAGGGTGAGCATTCGGTCGGTTTGATTTAAAATTGAATCTAACTGAAATAATTGAATCTAACTGAAATAATCGAAATTAATTTTTTTATAAATCAAATCGAACTAAAATTTTTGTGAAAATCAAACTGAATCGAATCGAACAAAAAAAATTTAGTTTGGTTCGATTTTTTGGTTTGACAGTTTTTTTTTTATAATAAATTATATATATTATATATATATATATATATATATATATATATATATATATATTTATTAATAATATATTATATATCTATTAAAATTATTATATATAATATAATATGTTGTGTATATATATATATATATATATACATAAATATATTAAAAATATAAATATATATTAAAATTTCGGTCGGTTCGGTTCAAACCAAAATTTTTTTGGTAAAAACAGAACCGAACTGAAATTTAATTCGATTTTTTTAAAAATCAAACCCAGTCGGATCACTAAAAAATCAAACCGAATCAATTAATTCGATTTAATTTTTTAATTTTGATTCGATTTTACTCACCTTAAATAAAAATGTTTTCGCAATATAAGTAAAGTGAATATGGAGAAAAAAAAAAAGTGAATTCCCAATACCCAAACAATACAAAAAAAAGAAACTACTAGAATCAATAAAAAGAAATATTTTTTAGTTACCGGTTCAATATACTCAAACAATCTCACCAGTAATTGAATCAATAATTTTTAGTTACTAGAATCTTAAAAAATGAAATAGATAAAAAATGGAATTTTATGAGTAAAAAGTAATCGGTAAAATATGTTATAGGTAAAGATGTTTATATTAGTTTACCACTTCAGTAGATTGCCAATCATTTGATATAATGGTCATAATTAAAAAACAGTGATTTAATAGTTATAATGTATAAGTTTTATCTATAAATATGATGCACTATAAAATAATTATTTATTTATATTGTATCATAAGTTTGTAGCATGAACTCATGTCTTGTGAAAATGTTTTGTTTATAATTTAATTTCAAAAATATTGTATTTAGATTATTGAATTTGTATTTGCCCCATATATATGTGAATATCAAATAAAATTTAGATTTTGTTATAACTTCATTCTTAACTTAGTTTTAAAATTTAAATTAAATACAAAGCGCTTGAATGCCATGGATGTTAAAATTCTCGTACTCTAAAAAAGTATTTAGTTTTAAAATTATTAAATTAAATTACTTGCATATATTGAATTAGTTAAAACTAGAAATATCTCCATCCTTAATAAAATTATATGGGATAAAAGAGATTAATTCTGCTAGAGCTTTAAAAATAAAGAGAAATAATTGTGTTTTTATACATCTTTATTGTATGTTTATAAGAGAAATATACGGTATTTATAAAAAACAAATAACATTAATACAGTAATGTCAAGTCTTAATTGAAGAGTGTTCGCTGAATGTAAAATACTGCATATAAAGGTGGTGTTAGAAATAGACAAAAGAGGTGGTGAGATTATTGAATAATGTATTTATTTACATTAACAAATTCCATTAAATAAAAATCTAATAGCTACAAATAACATAATCATAATATAAAATCTAAAAAAAAAATTGATGTATAGAAGAAAAAAAAAAAAAAAAAAAAAGAAAGAAAGAAAAACGGTAAGCTCGCATTGGGAAGCGGACAAGCCTTGGAAAAGATGACCCAATAACCCTGATTATCTCCTCCACACCTTACTTTACAAGTGTGAAGTTAAACCCTTCTTCTTTGCTTACACGTGTCCAACGTCCCACTATACCCCACCTTCCTTTTCCCTTCTTCTTCTACTTCTTTTTTTTTCGGCCTGGTTTCTACTCAGAATTTCTTGCAGAGTTCTACAATAACCAAAACTCTTATTTTCATACATACAAAATCCCAACAATACCAATTCTCAATCACAATTCTCTTTGAAAACCCATCTTTTATTCATTAAGTCAATAGACTGATTTCATTTGTTTGCCACGCACGTTATTGTCTTCTACAAACATGACCTGAAAACAGAGTATTCAGTAAAGGACTGACCCATTAATTTATAATTGCTATTAGTTTTATATTTTAGAGAGAGTGTTTCTCCTCTGCTATAATGGCGGGAAACGAGTGGATAAATGGTTATTTGGAGGCCATATTGGATAGTGGGGCAGGTGCTATTGAAGAGCAGAAGCCGACGCTACCTTTGAATCATAGAGACCAGGGGCATTTTAATCCCACCAAGTACTTTGTGGAAGAGGTGGTCACCGGAGTTGATGAGACTGATCTGCATAGGACTTGGATTAAGGTGGTTGCCACCCGTAACACCCGTGAGCGCAGCTCCAGGCTCGAAAATATGTGCTGGCGTATTTGGCACCTCACCCGCAAGAAGAAGCAGGTTACTACCATTAATATGTGTCTGTGTCTTTGTGTGTGGAATTGGGTTAGTCTTGTTTTTTCAGATTGATGGTTCACCATCAGTATGAATCCTTGTTTTGGGAGAAACAAAATTGGCTAATTCTGCTTGTTATTTGTACATTTTATGTAGTGTTATTATTTGTTCTTTGGAGTAATGGGTTATCGTAAATATGCCTCGTAATTGAGAGATTAATGTGAATTTTAATCAATCGATGTTAATAATTGGAAAGAAAATTCAAGATCTCTGTGTTTTTATGAAAATTTTGGTAGTTCTCTGGGGGTGATGATTTTTTTTTTTTCGAATATGTGTGTGTTATATTATTGTTAGTCCAGATTCTGTCAATTTTTAGCGAGTGTCATTGTCATTCATCATGAAAGAGAATTTTCAGGGCTGTTTAATTGACCCCTGAGTACTATTAAATTAGAAATAAATAGTTGCGTCTCAAAATTATTTGTATAATTTTTATAATCATTTGTACATAATTAGGATCAATATGTCTATGAATGTGATGGAATATCTAGGTGAATGATGTGACTGAGTTGGGCTCTGTTTCTGTTAAGCAGTTGCCTAATTTTAGTGCTCTTTATGGTTGCCCTATCTAAATCAGCCAATATTTCTATACCCCACCATGTATTTGACCTAATGCCTTATAAGCACTTGCTACTGTGGTGTAGTGGTGTGTAAAATTTTAGGAGGGAGTTTTTACCTTTTTTTTCTCCTATATGGATAGGATCATTTGGCCTTCTTCTTGTACTCCATCTTGTTGCCATGCCAATGAACCAAATCTGGGATTAATGATTTCTTTTTAATTGTGATGTAATTGCCAAGATTAAAACATTATACTTATGATCTGAATAGTTGGAATGGGAGGGACAACAAAGGTTGGCAACTCGAAGATGGGAACGGGAACAAGGACGCAGGGATGTAACTGAAGACTACGAGGACTTGTCAGAAGGAGAGAAAGGGGATAGTGTGGGAGAACTACTGCCAAACGAGACCCAAGTAAAAAAATTCCAGAGAAACTTTTCCAATTTGGAAATTTGGTCCGACGACAAAAAGGAAAAGAAACTCTACATTGTCCTTATCAGGTTAATCATTTCTAGCTCACATTATTCATGTTGGAGTGTTGTCTGTACACTTAAGCTGAACAACTATTTAGTGTAATGAATAAATGCTTTCTTTTTTTTTTTTTTTGAACAGAAAAATAATAAATTTTATGCTTTCATTTAACTTTTCAATATGTAGCAAATTAGATCTTTAAGGTTGCATTTGGATGAGACTTTGACGAATTATTACTTTAAATGTCACTAGAAATCAGTGCTGTGTTTCAAATTTCTTTTGTCTCTATTTAATTCCCATCAAAATATGGTGAAGATGGAGGGAAGGGTAAAATTGTATTAGGTGTCTTGTACCGAAATTTAAACTAGAGATCAGGATTTTATATTCTAGACATTTTGATCTCTGGAATGGCATATGTTGATGATCAGCTTCTTTTTCTAACTGCCAATTGTGGCATGCTTATAAGCAATGTATTAGTCTCTCTCTCTCTCTCTCTTTTAATTTTTTTGTTATTGTCATTTAGATAACTATAAATTTGAAGTTTAGCTCTACTCTTTTGTACATAGAGTACCTTGTCATTATTCCTGGTTTACACCTTTAAAAACTTTATATTTAAGTTGTGAAATGAGGAACCAAATTATTCATTCTTGTGACTTTTTTTAACAGTTTACATGGTTTAGTTCGTGGAGAGAATATGGAGCTTGGTCGAGATTCTGACACTGGTGGACAGGTAAATGCTGTAATCTAGAATAAGTTTTTTGTTATTAGTGCATCTTCTATCATTTCATTTTGTGCCTTGGGTTCATAGAAATCTTTTATCAGGTCAAATATGTGGTAGAACTTGCTCGAGCACTTGCTAGAATGCCTGGGGTATATAGGGTGGATCTTTTTACTCGTCAAATTTCCTCTCCTGAAGTTGACTGGAGCTATGGTGAGCCAACAGAGATGCTAACTTCAGGGCCTGAAGATGATGGTGAAGTTGGAGAGAGCAGTGGGGCATATATTGTTAGGATTCCCTTTGGCCCACGTGATAAGTACCTACGGAAAGAGTTACTTTGGCCCTATGTTCAAGAATTTGTAGATGGAGCTCTTGTTCACATTCTTAACATGTCAAAAGTTTTGGGTGAACAGATTGGAGAGGGCGGCCCTGTATGGCCATATGTGATTCATGGCCATTATGCTGATGCAGGTGACAGTGCTGCTCTTTTATCAGGTGCTTTAAATGTGCCTATGGTATTAACAGGACACTCACTTGGAAGAAACAAGCTCGAACAACTTCTTAAGCAAGGACGGCAATCAAAGGAGGATATCAATTCGACATATAAAATAATGAGGAGGATAGAAGGAGAAGAGCTTTCACTTGATGCTGCAGAACTTGTGATCACAAGTACAAAACAGGAGATTGAAGAGCAATGGGGACTTTATGATGGGTTTGATGTCAAGCTTGAGAAAGTTTTGCGTGCTCGTGCTAGACGTGGGGTCAATTGCCATGGCCGTTACATGCCAAGGATGGTGGTAAGATAGTGGCATTTTTCTTTTCATATTTATATATATTTTCATTCCTAGCTTTGACATTTTATTAATGTACTGCTGCCTACTATTCTTGTGTGTGACTCAGCATAAAAAGAAATATGGGAAGGAATGTTAATTATATGAAACATGTAAGGAAATATTTGTTCTTGCTCCTTACCACACAAGACAAAATGCAGGACACAGACATATTATTGTATTTGTGATTCTTTTTCTTATAGCTTAATGTTACTGATATATTTTAGTTATCTATTGCCAATTTAATTTTAGCTCTTCCTGTTTTTTTTTTTATTGTCAAAGTAGTTCTTAATTTAGCATTTTGCGATGGAATGATTCCTTTGGACCTTCTAATCAAATAATGAAGTACAATTTCTTTACAGGTTATTCCTCCTGGTATGGACTTTAGCAATGTTGTGGTTCAAGAAGATGCCCCTGAGGTTGATGGGGAACTTGCATCTCTTATTGGTGGTAATGCTGATGGGTCTTCCCCAAAAGCAATCCCGGCAATATGGTCGGAAGTGAGTGTCCCATTTGTGTCTTTGTTTCCACGTGATTAGGAGTATATATAACTATTGTTTCCTCATAATAACATGTTTGGCAGGTCATGCGGTTCCTTACCAATCCCCACAAGCCAATGATTTTGGCTTTGTCAAGGCCTGACTCAAAGAAGAATATTACCACTCTATTGCAAGCCTTCGGAGAGTGCCGTCCATTGAAGGAGCTGGCCAATCTTGTAAGTACTTTGTATAAATACTCCGTTGATCTGATAATTGATATAGACACTCAAGAAAACTAATATCATAATATGCTATATAATGCAGACACTGATAATGGGGAACAGGGACGACATAGATGAGATGTCTGGTGGAAATGCAAGTGTTCTTACAACTGTCTTGAAAATGATTGACAAGTATGATCTTTATGGGCTGGTGGCCTACCCAAAACATCACAAGCAATATGAAGTTCCAGATATATATCGGCTTGCTGCCAAAACAAAGGTCCGTAGGCAATATTTTTTAGGTGTAAATCTGTATGGTTTTTAGGCCAATGATTAATTAAGTGATTGGATATCTTTCAGGGGGTTTTCATAAATCCGGCATTGGTTGAGCCTTTTGGGCTTACCTTGATTGAGGTTAGTTTGGTTTAATTAATTAGAATCTTTCACTATTCTCATTGTCCGTTGCTCTAAGAAATGATATTTTGATCTATATTGGTTTCAAAAAATGCAGGCTGCAGCTCATGGGCTTCCAATGGTGGCGACTAAAAATGGTGGACCAGTGGACATCCATCAGGTAAGGATAACCCCCATCTGTTTAACTATCATATATAATGTTAAATCTTCTTGCACCGGGTTTCAATTAAACTTGTGTTCTATAACATCTGGTCAAATTCAGAGCCTGAGGTATGCTAAAAAAAGAGCTGCAGGAAAATAAAACAAATTCCAAGTGTACGGCAATCAATTGATTAGAAATGCTGGAGATTTTTAAATTTCCTTCTCCTACCTACAGTTTTCTCAGATGTCATCTGGAAGTAATGGAACACTATTTGATTATTGCAAATATATAATGGTTTCTTTTTTTGATTGGCAGGCGCTGAACAATGGTCTGCTTGTGGATCCTCATGATCAACAAGAGATTGCTGATGCATTGCTTAAGTTGGTGTCAGAGAAGAACTTATGGCATGACTGCAGAAAGAATGGTTGGAAGAATATACACCTTTTCTCCTGGCCTGAACACTGCCGCACTTACTTGACTAGGGTAGCAGCATGCCGAATGAGGCACCCACAATGGCAAACCGACACCCCAGGAGATGATATGGCTGTTGAAGAATCATCTCTTAATGATTCCTTAAAGGATGTACAAGATATGTCCCTTAGGCTCTCAATTGATGGTGATAAATCTTCACTGAATGAATCTCTTGACTATTCAGCTGCAGCTGCAGGTGACCCTTCGCTGCAAGATCAAGTAAATCAGGTTCTGAGCAGGATAAGGAAACCAGAATCTGTCCCAAAAGATATTGAAGGTGGAAAGGTTGAGACTGGTGTGAGCAAGTATCCATCGTTGAGGAGGCGACGTAGATTGATTGTCATAGCTCTTGACTGCTATGGCACTGAAGGGACTCCAGAAAAGAAGATGATTCAGATCGTGCAAGATGTAATTAAGGCTGTTAGGTCAGACTCACTATTTGCAAGAGTATCAGGTCTTGCTTTATCTACAGCTATGCCATTGTCAGAAACAGTAGAATTCTTGACATCCGCAAGGATTCAAGTAAATGATTTTGATGCATTGATTTGTAGCAGTGGGGGTGAAGTATATTACCCTGGAACTTATACTGAAGAAAATGGAAAACTATTACCAGATCCAGATTATGCCTCACATATAGACTATCGCTGGGGTTGTGAAGGTCTAAAAAAAACCATTTGGAAGCTGATGAACACGACTGAAGGTGGGGAAAAATCTAAAGAATCATCCAGCCCCATCCAGGAGGATGCAAAATCAAGTAATGCCCATTGCATTGCATACCAGATAAAGGATAGAAGTAAGGTAAATGAAGATATTTAATGTAACAATTCAAAGTTCAGAAAGCTGTCATTTTTTACACATGGATTTTCATACTGGTTTGCTTTTACAGGTAATGAAAGTGCATGAATTGAGGCGGAAGCTTAGGATGCGAGGTCTCCGTTGCCATCCAATGTATTGCAGGAGCTCAACAAGGATGCAAATCATTCCTCTCCTGGCATCTCGAGCACAGGCACTCAGGTACTTAAGAGCCTGCTTCTATCCTTCTGTAACCATTGTGGTATAGCTTTTGGATGGAATCCATTTTAACTATAGTACTTGAATAATTAATTATGTCACTTAATATTAAAGTAACATCCCTTGAGGACCCCCTTTCCCATGCTCTTAAATTAGAAAATATAAATTTGAAAGAGAATTAGCACTTGGCCACTAAAAACAGAGGATTAGTGCATTTTATATGATGCATTTTGAAGTGGCATGCGGTGGTCAGACTTATTTATTTTGAAATTATGCACTAGTAGTGACTTTGGATTAAATTATTCATCTATATTTTGCATAACCCTAAACTGAATAAATACTTCAGCAGCAACCAAAATCAGTCTCATCTCTTCCAGTACGATATTGTAGTGTCTTTCCTAGGTTCCACGGACTAACAGTTACACAACTATTTCAGTAATAATTCACACAGATTGATTGATTGACCTTCTTTCTGTTTAACAAAATCACATTACAACCAGGTCATATATGGACCTTTTAGCAATGTGACATGATCTTAACCAGTTAAAGAATACTTATTCTGTCTTTATTTGCTTTTGATTATTAGGTACCTTTTTGTCCGTTGGAGATTGAATGTTGCAAACATGTACGTAATTCTTGGTGAAACCGGAGATACTGACTATGAGGAAATGATAGCTGGTTATCATAAGACTATAATTATGAAAGGTGTGGTGACAAAGGGTTCTGAAGAATTGCTAAGATCCATGGACTTAAAAGATGACATTGTTCCTAAAGAGAGTCCCTTAGTCGCCCACCTGAGTGGAGAAGCATCAGCCAACGAGATCGCCAATGCTTTGAAACAAGTATCAAAAGCTTCAACTGGAATGTGAGATTGTAGTATACATATTTATTTCTATATGAAAATTATTGTATTTCTTTTTGTTGTTATAATGAGATGGGGGTCTTCCCATTCCTCTTGCATTTTCTAATGTGGGTTTTTGTTACATTAATGTAGTTTAGATTATTACTCTCCCACCGTAGGAAGATGCTTTTTTTTTTTTTTTTTGCCAAAGGTAGGAAGATGCATCATTGCTGTGAAGAAAATTTATTTTTATGTAGAAAATTTGGTCTACTATTGTCATAAGCCTCTCTCTCTCTCTCTCTCTCTTTCAACATTTGCGCGCGCACCTACAAATGATGTTATCTCGAATTGTTTTTTTTTTCTCCCCTTGTTAATCAAAAGCTTCAGCTTTGGACATGGACATGCCTTCATGAAAGTTGCGATTTAAATTAAAAAGAAAAGGGAAATATTTTTATCTAATTTCATAAAAGAAATAAATTTAAATTTTCAATTTCATTATAATACACCTAGTCACAAATGACAAAAACAAAAAACAAGAAAAACTTATCAAAAATCAAAATTTTCTAGCTAAATATCATGTTAAATCATTACGCTTGTCAAGTGATTTATGATAGTGCTCTGCAAATACTTTAGACCAAATATACTTGTCAAATATAGACCGATCCTTTATCAAATCCTTTTCTTTATTAAAGGCAATGTAATACCACAAGGCAGTTCACTCAACTTTTTTAAAACTTTACGATCACAATCATCATCATTGTTGTCAAACTCAGCTCGATCCGGCAGATTAGATTGAAAAAACCGAGAATCGAAAGTCTAACTGGTTTAGAATAGAGCTAAAACCCGAAATGCCATGAATCGAGAAAAAACCCAGTGAACCAACCGGGTAATCGGAGACCTAGTCGACTCGGCCCGAGTTTTACAGGTGTGCCGGTCCAAATTATAATTTTTTTTTTCATTTTTGCTGCCAATTTTTTTTAAAAAAAAACTCACCATTGAAGAAAAAAATTAAAAACCAAGCAAGCATGGGCTAATTCATTTTGGCTCGGCAATCGTATACGTAAGTTGCGCGTTTACACATTGAAAGTGTGATTCGAACCGTGAATTTGGATCTCAAAATGGTCATTTAGTAAGTTAATTTACTATAATTCTTTCTAAATAATGATCTCAAATTCATATTTATTCAGGTAACGTTTGTTAATTTTAATTATATGTATATTATATTTATTTTTAAAATATAAATATATAATATATAATATTATTTAAAATTTCAGTTAAATTCCGGTTGAATATCTGACCTGTGATCATCTGCTTTCATCGATTTTAAAACTGGACCGAGTTTAAAGACATTGATCATCATACAACCCTCTCAATAGTTCTCAAATTTTGAACAGTAAAATGTTCTTCCTTTTTTATTGGGGTGTCCAAGTTGATCTTACCTTCAATACCATTTTTCAACACTCTCTCAATAGACTTGATACATGATCTGAAATACTCTATTAGCATGTCAAGCTCATATTTATCATCTTCACATTTAAAAATTATTTCTTCATGTTTATTTCTATGCTTGTTTTTAAGTTAACTACCTTGAAAAATTGTTGGACATTTTTTAAAATATCACTTATCCCATATTATTTTTAGATAAAATATTTTAAAGATTTTATATTGCATTTTACTTATTCTAATATCAAATGGCCTAATAAGAGTTATACGACCATACATCGTGAGCGCGTACGTTACTATTAGTAATTTCATTGTATCCGATAATCCTTTGGCAAACGACAATAACTTGGTGAACATTTTTCAGAATTAGAAAAATCAAGTTCTTGAATTGATTTTTCCATATACTAAACTTCAAGAATTGCAAGTAGTTATCTGATCTACACGAATAACCCTTCACTTTCTCACAGAAGAAAAAACTTTTCTTGCAATTAGCTTCAAGTCCTACTTTGTTATGGTCCTTGCTATCCTTCGTATCTAAAGCTTCAGAAACTGGTAAAAACAATTTAAAGTCTTCTACAAAATCTTGATGACCATAAAAAATCTCAGAAACCTTTTCAAAAACACTAGATAAGCTCATATTCCCTTCTTTGCTTTTAGTATAGCTAATCAAGACACAAAAAAAAAAAAAAAAAACACTATTTTCATGTTCAAATCTTTTGCTAACCTTATTGAGAAAACTGACAGCATCTTCATAACAATGTTGCTTCTCCTCCTTAGCAACATCATCTACTGAAATTTCAAACTCTTTTGGTTCAATTCAAACAATCGAGTCATTATCTTCTCTCAAGATTTTCTTTAATTCTACTTGAGCATTTTCATTGCTTCCATGGGTGAAAGCAAACAAATTTCTGTTTCTTAGTGGGTTTTTCGTCTACAAACAGTGGCAGTAGTTTCTGGGTATGATTATTAACAGCAGATTCTATAGCCATAGCTCTTTTCATAGTTTCTATTTATGTTTCTTGCTCTCTGTTTCTTTCTTTTGGCAATTTTAATTTGCTGTTTCTTTATATATATATATATATAGAGAGAGAGAGAGAGAGAGAGAGAGAGAGGTTTGTTCTTTCCTAGTAAGAAAATGATTAGATTAATTTTCTGAATATAGAACATAAACAGGATTAACAATGAGAGTAACATTAGGATTCCTTCTCACGCGACCATTAAAGCACTGTAAAAGCATATCCTTGAAATATTAAAAGCGGTATTATATATGTACATATCAAAGCGGCTAAATATTAATTAAATTGAATGTATAATCATCCATGATATAAAAATATATAAAATAAAAAAAATATTATATTTTTTATTAGATAAATAATAAATAAAAAATTCATATTAATTAAAATATTTTATTATGAATTTCATGAATTTAGCGGTATATGTATATACGTAAGAATTTTCCCACCAAAGCAAGGACAATATAATTTAATCTAACGGATTAGATCTCCTGCACGGTCTTCTAAAACTCACACGTGTTAACTATAAAAAAGCCTGTCCCCACGCGCTTAACCCTGTACACACGATACAGCCCTAAATTATTCCCACCACTCACGATCTGCACTGCTATTATTTTCTTTCTCTTTTTTAGTTGTATTTATAATTTTCCCGCAGGAAAGAGAAAAGAAAATAACCGAGAAAGAGAGGAAATCTAGAGAGAGAATATAAATATTCATTAGAAGAGGCAATTTAGATCTGACTTTGAAAGGTTAGTCTCTCTGTTTTTTACATGATTTTGTAATTCTGTTTTTTTTTTTAATTTATATAAGAAATGAATTTTTGGATTGCGAGGAATAGTAACTGTTTGTGTATTTTTTTGATACTCTCTCTTCTTCTGGTATTGTGTTTGTGAAGTAACGTGATGATGATGAAGATGATAGTAAACGACGTCGTAGGGTAGATTTGGAAGTACATTGATTTGTATTGAGAGATTAATGTTACAGAATTTTATTTATTTATATATATATATATACTTGCTTGATGCCTCTGGGCAATGGCCAATGCTTTGTTTGGTACTTATACTGGTAATTAGGTCAAATTGGAACTCAAAATATAAATTTATTATACTTTAATATTGTCAATAGTTTATGTTAATTAAATCTGGTTTAAAATGTTCGCTAATTGGGCATGTTTTTTAACCCTTTTTCCTTGAATCTTTTGAAATGCACTTTTACATTGATGAGAAAAGAATGAATGTAGCATGTGGCTTGATAAGATACTTATGATGATTGTGTTTAATGGTTTCTAAAATTGAACTTGGGAATTTTTCTTTTTTTAAGTTTTATACATATATAACTTTTTTCTACTTCTAGTTTTTAATACACTGATGCTTGGTCAGATAACATGGTTGGATTTGGGTATATTGGACACTTATAGCATAACATTCAATAATTTGTGTCTTGATGGGCAAGTTTTCACTTACTTTCTATACTAGTATAGTTTGCTGAGAACCCATTTGATGTTTAATCACCCTTTAAGAAATTCTGTACAGCATTATTAAAGAACAATACTAATAAAAGCAAAATATAAGATTTTCCCTATTATTATCCATTTTTACCATGAATGCTTATAAGTTAAGAGGCAAATGAATTTTGATGCCTAGATAATACTTGATCTTTGTAAGCATTTTTATTTTTATTTGCAGTTGTATTTAGATTTTTAAGCCTCATTTGCAATGTTTCTAATCATTGTTTGCCTTTTGTAATGATTGCGACGTGAAATTGATTCCTTAGTCCAAATAGTGTACTATCAATGTTTTAATGAATTTCATTTATATCTTTGGGGAAAAAAATGCATCAGCTTAGGGAAAATAACCCTGAACATCATATGTGATCATGAAATTATTAATAATTTATTGTAATTGGTTCACAAGCGGAACCTGCCTTGTATTAATCCTTGGTATCAGCCTTATCAGTTTTTTTTATTATTATTTTTTCCTGGGGAGCAGTTATGGAGATTTTTGGTGTAAAAGAAGCATAATTGGAGTGGGTTAAGAGGGGTTAAATATGAGAGAGTACAGCAAGCTCACTTCTATTCCTAGTAGGCTTTTTTTGGAGACTGTTTATGGAAACATATTAGGAAGGATATTGAACTTATTTGATTGTATTTCCTTTTAATCCAGTGATGGATCCTCAAATGTTGGTTATTGGTGCTTCAATGTTATTTCTTTGCTCATCTATCAGGGTTTTTTACTCCCTTTAAATATGATATTTCCAATTCTTTTGATCTGTTCTATGAGGCAACTTATTTTTCTTTTTCATTTTTTATGTAAATGTCTTGAGAAGTTGAGTTTTATGAAACATATGCGTTGTTTTGGATAATTGTTACGAGGCTTATTAATATTATTTTGTAGTTTTCTACAAGGTTTCTGGCATTTGTTCACTGGAGTAGTTTCCAGTGTTGTCATCAAATTTATTCTCACTTTTGATGATGGTTATACACTAATTTTAATTTGCAAAGTGAGTGCTGGTTGTTCAATTTTGTTCTCCTTGCAAAGAAAGTTGATCATCTCATCCTTTACGGTGCATGTATTGCAGGTTATGACCTGAGCCAAAACATTGCAGAAGGATACTTGAATTATTATACGCTTTGGGCACGCATATTGAAGAATGGCAGAAGGACTATCAAGCTTTTGGGGTCCTGTAACATCGGCTGAATGGTGTGAGAAAAATTATGTCTATTCACCTTATATTGCAGAGTTCTTCAATACCATATCAAATGTCCCATGCATTCTTCTGGCACTCATTGGCCTTGTAAATGCCCTGAGGCAACGGTTTGAGAAGAGGTTTAGTGTACTTCACATATCTAATGTGATACTCGCCATTGGAAGCATGCTATACCACTCAACACTACAACACATGTAAGTGTTCTTCTGTATCATTCAATATTGTTCATTTTCTTTCAACCGCTAATTGTTTGGATGTGACTGATGGGTTAGCAGTCCTTTAGATAATGTACTTAGAGAGTTCCTTGCTTGAGAAGTTCAAATCTTCTACTTTAGTCAGTAGGAAGGAAGTTTGTGCATTCCTTTAGCCTATGTTTGGAAGGAAGGATGGAAAATAGAAAGGAAATGAATTTAGTTAAAAGATACAGGCAGGTACATTATAGGGAGGCTAGGTTGCATGGAAACGGAAACGGGACACGTGACACAACATGATACGACACAGGGATACGTCAATCTCTAAAAATATAGGATACGAAACGCTAAGGAAACGTTACATAAAAATATATATATATAATACATATTTTGTTTGTAAAAAGACATAAATATTTCAATATCCTTCAACTCCTATATTATTAATTGCATTCGTAGGATATATAGAGTGGTAATAGAATTGATAATTGCATATGTAGGTGTAGAGAATGAAAAAAGAACAAAAATATATTAGGATTTGTTTTTCATTCCTTCTTTCATTTTTTTTCTTTTCCTTTTATGATTAATTTTTTTTATTAGCTAAAATATCATATTAAAATTTATAATAAAAATATACGTTTCAAGTTTCCTAAAAGTGTCCTACAAGTTTCCTCAAGGTTTCCAAGAGTTCTCTAAAAGTTTTCAAAACTCAAAATAATTAAAAAAATAATGGGAAACTTTTTTTGAAGTACGTTTCCTAGAGTTTTCGGTGTCCGACACGGGAACGTCAACCTTGTAGAAGTTTCCGTGCAACCTTGTATGTTGACTAATATAAGTCAACATACATTTCCTTCCACCTTTCCATCCTCCCAAACAAACAAGGCCTTGCTGACTGTCTGGACCTTTTAGATAAAATGCATTAATAAATGCTTATACATAATGTAAAATATTTGCATGAATAAAGACTCCATGCCATTGTGTACCTCAGGCAATGGAAACTGAGGAGTACTCAAGTTAGTCCCCTTGATTTTTACCCTCGAGAAGATATTTCACAGTTTTTTTTAACGAGATCATTTTTGGTAGAAGTATGAATATTCTATTTGTTTACTTAATGTTTTCCCCCCATTTTAGGGTTTTCTTTTTCAGCATTTTAAATATGTTAATAAATTGATATTTATACTTTGAGGTTCTTTAATAGTGTGAAAATCAGAATAGAATAGAAGAGTATCAAATGAAAGTTGAAAGCTTTCCAGTCGATATGTAGGTGATTGGATGACTTTGTAACAACTTCTGGGAACTAGGGCAGGTTCTTTGGATATGTAGGTCCCTCACCATAGCTTAAAGCTCAGGAGATGAATTAATTAGTTTCTACTGCCAATGTATTTTTCTTTCATAGTAACTCAGGAGATGAATACAGTATGATTTAGAGGCATTACAATTATCAGAAGACGTCGCCGAAAATCGCCTAGAGTGGAAACAAAGAATCCATATAGTCGACCCCAATTAATTTTGGGATTAAAGCTAAGTTGAGTTGAGTAGCTGCCTCTCAATTTGTGTATTGGACAAGGTTGCGGTGGAATTTCTTCCCAAGAGGAATATTGTGTAATAACAAAATTAGATTTCTGTAATGTCTTTTCTGGATTTAGCATTAGTTTAGAATTGCCTTTTTTGTAATGCCTTTATATATCTAGGAATTAATTCACCATCTCTTTGTTGGCATTAAATTTGATTGTTGAAGAATCTTTGAGACTAATGCATTAATATATCTGTATTTGTGCCTCTATGGATCTTAGTATTGGTATTTTAGCTAATTGAAAGTAATTTTTAATCATGTAGAATTGTATGAAACAATTAGTTTCGTGGTTAGATTATGTTTATTTATAGCATGGGTTTTGTTCAACCTATTTTCAGGCAACAACAAGGCGATGAAACCCCAATGGTATGGGAAATGCTTTTGTATTTTTACATCCTTTATTCACCAGATTGGCACTATCGGAGTACAATGCCCACTTTCTTGTTCTTCTATGGAGTGGCATTTGCAGTCTTTCATGCATTCGTTCGTTTTGGAATTGGTTTTAAGGTGCACTATGCAATACTTTGTCTTCTTTGCGTACCCCGGATGTACAAATACTACATCTACACCGAGGATGTGTCTGCAAAGCGGCTTGCAAAATTATATGTGGGGACCATATTCTTGGGGAGTCTTTGTTGGCTCTTTGATCGCCTTCTCTGTAATGAAATTTCTCAATGGTACTTCAATCCCCAGGGACATGCTCTTTGGCATGTTTTGATGGGTTTCAATTCATATTATGCAAACACATTCCTCATGTTCTGTCGTGCTCAGCAGTTAGGGTGGAATCCAAAAGTTGTCCACTTCATGGGTTTTTTCCCATATGTTAAGATTCAAAAACCGAAGACCCAGTGACAGATGTTTCAAGTAAATGGCATCTGGTTTCACCCTTCGTTTGGAGGTAGATATATGGTTTTGGCAGCTCAACAAACAATAGCAGTAACAATTTTTTTCTTCTCTTCTTTGAAGTGAATGTAAATGATAGGTGAATATTTGATCACCAGTTGGATTTTGGTTAATTGAAGTTGTATAACTAGTGGTTTTGCTTTGAACGCGTCCATGTATGGTCAGTTTACCATATATTATTTCCAGATCAAATAGGTTTTTGATTCTCCAAACCTGAACATGTAAATTCATTTAGTTGTCACCTTCCCATTTTCTTAAATAGAAGATTTTTATTACTAAGATCAATGCTTTGATATATTTGTCTGATCAAATATGGTCAGTAAAAAATGATCACCCCTCTTATGGTTTGTCTTAATTATAATTCAACATCGCAAAACCTGTCTACGCACTTCAAACATGGAGAAGCATGCCAACTGAAACTTTCAATCAGAAAGCGTTCCGCTCCTGAAGAAAACAAGCACATCATCAGGAAATGGATGAGTGGAAGTCCGTCCTGGCTCTGTTTGGTGCTCAGATGCGCCAGATTCTATCAAGGTTGTGATAAATATGAAGGAAATTTACCATGGATCTATCTGAAGCACCATCAAACAATAAACGAGAAAGCTCCAAAAATTACATCATTTTGACCTGATTTCCAAGTTTTATAGAAAGTACTGCCCTGCAAAACAAATTAAAGAAGAGGATTTATTTTTTTGCCAAATAATTAAAGAACAGGATACAGACAAGACAACAAATAATCAAATTCATAAATTTTACAATAGAATATGGATAGGAAATAAATTTGAACATTCCCCACTGAAAGGCTGAGTTCGAATGTCGGGACTTTAGCCGATTGGGTTAGGGATCATTGGCCACAACTATCATAGTTAGTTTAATTCATCAAACGCAATTAACCCAATGGCCTAGTTCACCCAAGTTGAGTGCATATCTCGTAGTGTGGGATTTTAGATTTTACCTACATACAGAGAATTTAGTATCAATTCACATGATTTCTTTTGTTTGCATGTAGGCATCGATCAGCTTTTAGAGATGTAGAGGTGTAAATAACTAACAGCATGTTTGGATTGAGTGTAGAGAAGGAGAAAGAGAAGGAAGGGTAAGTAATGGGAGGACACCTTTATACTTTCATTTAAGAAGGATAAAACAATTTTTTTAAAAGTGTGAGAAAATATAAGAAATGGTAAGCTACATTTCTCTAGTCTTTAATATTCAAGTTCTCCTACACATTAAATTGAGGAATAAAAAGAGATAGCTAGACTTATCTTTCCTTTAATTACTCATTCTCTTTTGCTTCTCTCCCAAACAAGAGAATTTTTAATATCCACTTCCTTTCATTCTCCTTTCCTCCCTATCTTTACCCTTCTAACCCTTCCATTAATTACCCTTCCTTACTCTCCATCCAAACAAACTGAACTAGCAGTAATATACAAATGCCTGAGCCCTGAGCTGGAGACATTTCTGTGTAAATGTAACTGAACTAGTAGTGATATACAAATGCCTAAGATGGAGACCATCTCAGCTTGAATTTGGCTTAAATGTTAGTTGGTGAGCAAAGAAAGCCAAACTTAAATTTATCATGTAGACTTTCCAGGCAACAGTTGTATTATAGAACTCACTATTGTCACTCTTTCTTTTCTTCCATTACGATGCAAATTTAAACTTCATTACCGAATTCATATTACAGATCTCTCCATTTTTACTTCGCTCTCCACACAATGAGAAGGTACGTAACATTTTTTTCCGGAAAATCTCTCTTTCCCGCGGAAACAAACAGAGGTTTAGCATTGATTTGTTTTTTTTTTCCTGATTACTTTCTTTGTTTTTAATTTGATAATTTTGTGTTTGGTTTCGCATTTGATTAAAGGCTAGGGCACCACAGGCAGCATTCGAAGCAAGGAGTAGTTGGCGTGAAGGGAATTCTTGCGAAGCTATCGATTGCTGTTGTTGTTCTCTTGATCTGTACGCTCTCGTTGCTGTTTTCGACTACGATTAGTCGGAGTAGCGGATCCACCAGTCCGTCGGAGGTCAGTTGAAGCTGGATTGTTACAAGTTAGTTGTGATTGCTTTTGGATTGTGGTTCCTTTGATTGCTTATAAAATGTAGGAAAATTTCTTGGAATTTATGGAGAATCTCTAAAATTGACTTGTAGATAAATATATTTTTACAGTAATTGCTTTTGTTCTGGATTTCTTCTAGTAATGTCAGATCGAATTCTAAAGAGATTTGGTTTTGATTGCTTTGGAGTTTCAGTATATTTTGCAGGTAGTTATGAAAAGGAAGAAAAAAAAAAGAGAAATGTTTAGGCAAAAATACAGTGTCTATGACCCTATTTGCTCTCCAATTATATATGACTTGGTGAATATGGTGTATGCAATTGGTACTCAAGTTATATTCGTCCATTTTAGATAAGGAAATTTGTTTGAATGTTATTTTATACCGTTTATGCATGTAGAGAAGGTGGACTTTTCATTGCTTTTTTCCTTTGGTGTGGTTGCTTACCAGTATCTACTTCTGAAATCCGAATGTTCTTTTTTTTTTTTTTTTTCCTCTCTGTTCCCATTTGGTTGTTGCTTAAGTAGATCAATGTGGAAGAACTTTGGGAAAGTGCTAATTCAGGTGGCTGGAGGCCATCATCTGCTCCTAGATCTGATTGGCCACGTATGTAATCTCTGCTTTCTCAAAAATAGTCTTTATGATAAACAAACTGAATAGCTATAGCACCTGCAAAACTTGTGATTGCATATCTTTTTTTTTTTTTTTTTGTGGCAGCTCCTCCAAAAGAGAGCAGTGGGTATCTGCGTGTTCGCTGTAATGGTGGTTTGAATCAGCAAAGAACTGCGGTTTGTAATCTATTCTTATAAAACCTCTGTAAACCTGCTTTGCATTTCCCACATGCTCCCCTTATAGTTTTCTCTTGCAAGATTCTGTTAGGTGCAAGCATGGAAAACATTTTCCTCTGGTTTTTCCGGTGTATTAGTCGGGGAAATTAGAAGCCAAATAAATTCATTCATTCTGATAATTGTCTTGTGGTGTTTTTATCATTGTAGTAGATTTTGAGACAATCTAATGTAGCCAAGATCAGTATTAGGATGGTGATGCCTATTCAATGTATTTACTTGAAAATAATAAATACATATAACTTTGGATGTTACAGATCTGTAATGCAGTTCTTGCTGCTAGAATCATGAATGCTACCCTTGTGCTACCTGAGTTGGATGCTAACTCCTTCTGGCATGATGACAGGTATCTGTTTCTAGTGTACAGTGATTTTGACAGAATATTTGTATGTTATGGAATTGAAGCATATTTCTTTTGTGTACAGTGGCTTCCATGGCATTTATGATGTTGAGCATTTTATCCAGTCACTGAGATATGATGTGTGTATTGTGGAAAGCATACCAGAAATTCATAAAAATGGGAAAACCAAGAAGATAAAGGCCTTTCAGGTAGAGAATTTGCGAAGTATTTTTTCTTATCTCTGTGAAATGAAGCAGATAAGATATTATAAGCTTATGAATAATTCTTGAAATAATAATTTCCCTTTTATTGAAAAAAAAATTCCTTCCTGCCTCAGTTGCGGCCTCCTAGAGATGCTCCTATTAGTTGGTATACAACTGTTGCCTTGGAGAAGATGAAGCAACATGGTGCCATTTATCTTACTCCTTTTTCACATCGTTTAGCTGAAGAAATTGACAATGCTGAGTACCAGCGATTGAGGTGCAGGGTTAACTACCATGCCCTTCAATTTAAGCCACATATTATGAAGCTAAGCCAAAAGATAGTCGATAGATTACGTGCACAAGGTCACTTCATGGCAATACACCTTCGTTTTGAGATGGATATGCTAGCATTTGCTGGGTAAGATCTCAATCAATCTTCTGTAATTATTGAGAATGAATGTTCACGAGCATGTACAAAAGGTTAACCACAACTATGTAAGTCTCATTATCACATAATTTAACTAGGCAATTTTGAGGTTTTTTTCAAGGTGCACTGTCTCCAGTTCAGAATGCCCCAAAGCATCAGAAGGGGCATAGGGTTATTTTATCTTGCAGGAAGCGATGGGGGAGTTAGTTTGGAAACTTGCTGTGAAGCATATCTTTCCTGCACCTGCACATCTGTTGTGCCTTATCTCATGATCAAATTTTTTGGGTTGCAGAGGAAGAAAAATCCTGGGTATAGAATTGGATTATTCAAACATTCATGCAGTCTCTTTTTCAGTGGATTGTTGTTGCAAGTTGCAACCATATCCATGAACTCAGATGCATTAATAACATGCAGATGATTGTTCAGTTTCTTGGAATTTCAAAGCTATTAAACTAAATAAAAGGGAAATTACATGGTCAGAGTTCTCACTAGTTATGATTATTTCATATATCTTGGGCATTTAGGACATTCTATTCAAAGAAACCCCTTTACTAAAGTATTGTGTACTGCGGGTCTATGGTCTGTTTCTTTATGATTATTTTAATGTTTCATTTTCTTTTATTTCTTGATAGATAAGCCATCTTAGCATGCTTCTTGGTATTTTTTCATTAAGGAAAAGTACAATTTTGTGTGGGAAAGAGGACTTGCGGTATTTGTTTGGTCATGCTTTTGGCGAACAATTTTATTTATCCATATGGTTCAATAAAATATTTTTTATCCTCTGAAAGAACATTGTACAGTCTCACTTTAATTTTTATCCATCTTTAACTGTCTATTACGGGTTTGGAATTCTTATAATTCACAGCAATGCTTTCCGAATATTTTAGAAGGAAATAATGTTATTCTGATAGATGGGGTGTGAATGTTTTGTAGGTGCTTCGACATATTTTCCCCTGCAGAGCAAAAAATATTGAAGAAGTATCGCGAGGACAATTTTGCTAAGAAAAGGCTTGTTTATAGTGAAAGAAGGGCCATTGGAAAATGCCCTTTAACTCCGGAGGAGGTAATCTTTTTTTGTATCAATATTCATGCATTTCTTGTGTGCTTTTTGGTGACTAATGATTAGTTCATCAAGGTTAGAAATATCGTTATGTACTGTCAGTTTACATCTGACTACACTTATAGAAATCTCTCGTTTTATTTTGCTGATTATTTTGAAATAGGAGTTGAAGCATGTATGAGAATCTATTTTAATGTTGTAATGCTTCTTGCTGCAGGTTGGTCTTATCTTACGTGCAATGGGGTTCAACAATTCCACCCGGATATATCTAGCAGCTGGTGAACTGTTTGGTGGAGAGCGATTTATGAAACCATTTAGAGCCCTGTTCCCTCTCCTTGAGAATCACAGTTCTGTTGATGTCACAGAGGAGCTAGCCACCAACACCCATGGATTGTTAGGATCTGCTGTGGATTACATGGTTTGTCTCCTTGCTGACATTTTTATGCCTACATATGATGGACCAAGCAATTTTGCTAACAATCTCCTGGGTCACCGCCTTTATTATGGCTTCTGGACTACAATTAGACCCGACAGGAAAGGTCTTGCCCCAATTTTCATTGATCGAGAGAATGGACGAATAGCTGGTTTTGAAGAAGCTGTTAGGCGTGTCATGCTCAAAACAAACTTTGGTGGTCCTCACAAGCGAGTTACACCTGAATCATTTTATACAAATTCTTGGCCTGAATGTTTCTGCCAAACAGAAACACAGAATCTTGCTCATAAGTGCCCACCGGAGAATGTTTTGCAAAGTTTAGATAGCCAGTTAGAGAGTGAAGAGACCAGTGAATCAGAGACCTTCACTCAAACAAATTCAACAGTGTTTTTGGCAGAAAGATAAACATGTGCCTTTGCCTTATTATACTTTTAGTAGTTTGTTACTATCTCCCCAGTAATGAACACTATATGCCAAATTGAAGGAAGCAAAGGGGTCTTTGAAACCATATTCAGCATCTCAGGTAGTCTTTATATCTCAGAATTTTATACTCTGCCATGTCAAAGTATCTCAGTTGGAATGGAATGTGAAGAGGACAGTTCCCTGTATAAAATTCACATTGCATTTCTTGAGCGAATCATTATGGTTGACAGTTTGTATGTTATTTCTACGCTTGTAGGTAATAAGATTGGAAAGAAATGATTAGAAATTATTTAGGATGACATCGTTTCTGTTATTCTCTCTTCTATTTCATCAGTTGTTTTCTTTCTTGCATCTTCAAATTTACTAATCTCTTTTAAGTCAATAACCTTTCTTGTACTCATTCCTGCAATGAAGCAGCTCAATAAAACCAACTTTATCATATTTTTCAAATAAATTTTTTGTCTATCGTGCCATTCCGATCCTAGAGATTATAGTTGTTGGAGATTATAAGCAAATGTCATTTTCCTCTTGCATTGGAGGATATTGGTTGAGAAATTTAGTTTCATTTCTTGCAAAAATTAGCTTGCTGATGCATGGAAATTCCTCTGGATGTTGCAGGTTCATGCTACTGGGGTTTGGGTTGCACTAATTAATCACACTAACCAAGAAGGTACTTTTTCTGCCAAAGCGATAGTCTGAGCACAAAGCTGACCAAATTGATTTGCCCATCTTTGATTCGCATTGTAACTCTGAGATGACACGAATAGATATATGATTTATTGCTATAGAGAAAAATAGTCATAAATAGTGTTTGACTAATCATGCTGTAGAAGACAACTACTTTATCGAGGCTTGACAACTCTGGAGATGCATGTTAATTTTCCTTTGGTGCTTTAATGTTCCCGAATGAAAAATTTACTGAAGCAAATTTGGAATAGTACCGTGTGATTAATAGGCTTCTTAACCAATTAAAAACCCAGGGAAAAAAGTTCATCTGAAAGACAGTTTTATGGAAAGTTCATCGCATATTTTGTGTTTGTTCCTATTTTTTATTAGTCATTCCACACAATGAATGATACCATTTGATTTCATTTGACTGGTCTTCACCACAAAGGGATTAAAAAAAGAGGAATTTTTTTATTTTTCTTAAAAAAATTGTGAACTAAAATAAAATAAAATAAATAAATAAAAGTGACCTTGTTCATTCTGCGTCATCGACTTTCCCATGTGTTACAGTTACAACAGAAAAGTTAAGGCGACTCAACAACAGTATTAATTGAAAATTCTGTATTTATGTCAAAGAATACAAAACCTACAAATAACCAAACTGCATAACAGTTGACTCACCAGTCAGCACCATCTCCTCAACCTAGAAATACAGAAGGGAAAAAAAGGCACCTACTCTATCAAGATGCATTCAAGGAAAAATGAAACAGGAGATCCTCCCAGCATGCTAGCAGTTACTTTCAACCAACATTTACATCCAGTAATTTACAAACAATAAATTTTCAAACATGAAAATAAGGGTGAGAGACAGGAAAAACAGAGTGGTAAACGTGCAATTAGCCGGATGGTTGAGCACGCAACTTGTTTGCAACATAAAGCAAATGGCTGATGTTTGTAGGGGGGTAGTTTTGGAGTAGCTTGAGATTGGAAGTGAAATCCCCTGCTAGTAAACGCCTCCGAATGAGAATCAACATTGCACAGCATACCCGGAGTAAAGTTTCCTGAAAGTAAAGAGTAATTGTTATTTTGTTAACTTGCAAAATTTTCATTATCCTGAAATATGTGACAAGATTGAATTGGAAGCAATTTGATGCCAGGTCACCCCACTAGATAATAGGCCAACAGCTATACACAAGGCAATACCGAAAAACCCCCACCAGGGGTTTCAATGAATCATTACATAAAGAATGCGTCCTATGATTGGATGGTGATCTAATGGCAGCAGAGTTTCCTGTTTTCACTCTCTATATTGTAGCCCTCACCCCTCAAGGGAGAATGGGATCCTTGTTTTATCTATAATACACTACCTTCAAGTAAAAGAATAGAGGAAATGAATTTTACCTGAGGACCTTCAGGGTCACTCAGAAGTGTGTCCCAAATATGTAGACTATCTGCAAAATTGAATTCCTGAGTCAAGAGGAGAGTAATCCACCTAAATGCATAAAATTGGGGGTTGACCTGTTATGTTCAAACACAAAGCAGCAAACCATTAGAGAACAATTATCTGGCCAAAATATAAAATATACCATCAAACAACTCATAATTAATATATACTACGTAAGAAAGATGCTTTACTGCTTTTTCTTTATTATTGAGGGGTGGGGGAGAGTACCATTAATGACTTATTGCTTAATTATTGAACTGTCCTAGAAAATGAACGAAGGGAATTAAAATGAAGATTACTCATCTCTCTTTAACAATAAGAAAATAAAAGTCTCCAATCACAGTATATATCTGCCCAGGGACTTCTGAAATTCACAAAAGGAAAACACCATAGACAAGCTAGGAAGATGATTTTATCTCACAATAACTGTGGAATATCTGCCCTTAAACATTTCTAACCAAATACACCAAATCAACAACAAATATGGTACAATGCCTAAACATCACAGGTGCCAACATCATAAAACAACTAATAATTAGTCCACAATATACAAGTCCCAAAACATGAAAAATTTCTTTTGAACAAAAAAGACCTTTTAAACTACAGCATATACATATTTAAATACATACATTCATTATATATATATTCACACATGTATGTATCTATGTATTGTATGTATGTATATGTAAGCAAATAAAAGGACTATAATAAAGGTGCCCTTTTGATTGTAAAAAAGATGGAAATGGATTATACAGTGCAGTGGAAGAACAATATTTAAGAAACAAGTAATATTGAGATGGATTTTCCATTGCCTACAGGAGAGACTTCCTAGATAGGTTAAATGTTTCTAGGAAAAATGTTAAACTAGAGGCATTCTAAGAATAGAACAGTGAATCATTAGCAGAATTCACTGGCATTTGTCAATAGAGACAAACATATTTTTTGAAAAAATGCATCCAGCTCCAAAACACCTGAATGCTAAATTTATACTTTCAATCGTCTTACCTTGGTCGTGACCTCAAGATGACGCCAAAGTTCTTCATCATGTTCCTTCAAAAGCTGTGACAATCTTGTAATCGTTGAACGAATTCCAACAACACTGTTATCAAGTTGCTGACAGAAATGATCCCGGAATCCACTCAATAATTCAACAAAACAAAAGAATGTGTCCGCTTCAGCACAAGCCTGCATAACGCAAAAAGTGGAATATTAAACATATAAAATCAAAGAGAGAAAATGAAGGTCATCATTTTGTCTGACCAAAAATTGAAGATGAGAATAAGCATGTTGTAAACTGCCTTTATCCTCACTATACATTTCCATGGCCCTAAAATTTTCAAGTTTTATGTATAAAGCAATACAATTTTTTGAAAAATTTATAAACTACCATTAATGAATTTCTCATCAATTTTATTTTTGCCATTATAGAAGTTCTCAATATGCAAAAACATAAAAGTTCAAGGGTTTAATGTGGAGAAATAAATGTTCAATGGCTCAATAAATAAAATACGATAAGTTTAAGGGCCTCGGAATGCTTTTGTTATTCATTTAAGACCCAACTTTGTCTCCTCAAAGTAACATCCTAAATTCAAATGACTAACCTGAACACATTAATCCTGAAACTCTCCAAACTCCCTGAGAACCATAATTGACTCAAATTATTAGAAATTGCAGTTTTTTCCCCATTTAAACAGTTACTCATAAATTCCCAAGTTGTAGCTCACTCGACCATACTGGTAAGGACTTGAACTACAAACACCAAATGGGCAACAATCCTGATTGACCATAACACAGGCCCCAAGAAAGAAAATTCTACACTGCAAAAATTAAAATATTAAATATCTAGTAAAGCTCTTTCCCCTGGCTGCAACAAAGGAGAGTTATCCCTTCCAGCTTGTTTAGATATATAGAAAGAGAGAAGGTAATATATAATATTTCCTTCACTAAGTTGAGAGTAAGATGGAAGAAAAGGATAAGGGTTAAATTATATTGAAAATACATATAATGGACCTCTGTGGGAAATCTGTAAATTTATTAAGCGCAAAATGGGAAGCTTAGCTTAATCTTATTAAACCAACCTCCTCTCACATCAGATCTGCCTGATTTGAGGGAACAGCAAATAGGGGGCATATGTTCTTTCTGTCTCTCTCTTAGAAACACTACAATACAACCAAAAGAAAGGATAGGATATCTCTGGTAGCTTCCTTTCTCTCCCTCCATCCAACTCTTCAACAATGTTTTAGAAAACAATAAGTCTCTTTTTCATATTCTTTATATACTAAAGCTTGTAAGTCATTTGTGAAATTCTACTAAAAGGTCCAACAATATCCAAGCATCCAATTATATTTGCTGGAAGCCAATTCATAGATTATTGACAAGACAAGATCAAATTCAAACTTCAAACCAACAAATAAAGTAAATAAATAACAAAATATTTTATGAGAAGCATAAACATGATAAACATGAAATGAAAAATTGGAAAAAAAAAACTTACCGCCATTTCCTCATCAGGGTCATTTTTGAATATGTAGAAAAGAGGAGCCAGAATTTCATTCATCCCTTGAACATATCTTATTCCCGGATTTAATTTAGCAAATACAATTAGTATGTTTTTCAAAGCATCCTGAAGACAAAAGGCGAATGTAAGCAAGCCAAAAAATTCTAGTTTGCATCAAATATCAAATCTTGAGAACAATAACAAACCTGATTAGATTTTGCCAAAGAAGAGTCCCCAGAAAAGAAGTGCATGTCTGGATGAGTACGTTTCACATCTCGGTCAATCTGCTCCATGATCTCAGTGTCCTACAAAATTAAGAAGTGGAGTTACATAATTTACAAAAGTGCCCAAAATACTTCTGCTGATATCATAATAGTGCAACTGCACAGGGTGTTGAAATAAATTGATATAGCTAACAAGGTATCTCCTGACACATATCAGGCATAATATGCACGAGTATAACTACATATTCAGCAAAAACCAGAAGATATCATGCTGTGAAAACTATAACATCAGAGGGCATTCTGTTGTATGTGATTAGTGCAAATACTTCTAAATCATATGCCCAGGGAACCTCAGACAAGAATCAAGAATGGGCATTCTCAGATTAAATATTTTATTTGTGCATTTATTAATTTGACATTTTGCTGCACAAAGATCCGAACCAAGACCTACTATAATGACATCCCACCACTATCTGGGAGAGATTTCAAGGTTTTACAAGAATATTTCAAGTTCATGAGAAGCAGGCACAGGGCAACACTGTTTAGATTGCATGTGTTTGTGCCTTAACAAAAAGCAAATATTAATTTGGTTTTAATAGCTCAGGGATTTTTCCTCTCTTCAAGTTCATAAGAATTAGGCTAAGAGCAACACTATTTGGATTTGTTTTAAAGGGCATGGCCATTCAACAGAGTGATGTTTTTGGAATTTAATTTCGTTACATTTTAGCTGTATACAAAAGATTCAATCATCTTTCTCAAGAAGAGAAAATTCATTATGTTTAAGTGATGAGACACAGTATGTTTAAGTCAACCCCCATCCAACCCAACCTTTCTTTTCCTCAAGTAAAAGACGAAGAAAAACGCTCCTCTTTTGACATTGTCAGCCAAACATTGGAAATGTACAGATTTTAACAGAAACCTGAAAGTTAATTCATAGGAAATGGAACACAAGTGATTGAGTACATACATGATTCCAGTTTTCTTTTTTATTGTTTTGTAACTTAGGAAAACATATGAAGTTTAAAGTATCACATCACTAAAACATATATAACTTGATACCTGGAAGAACTGATTCCAGATGCTGGTCTTCCCAAGGCTCAAAGGATGCTCTCCATGGGTTATTTGCGATCTTGAAAGCATACCACTGTTTTCACATTTCGGCTCATCGTTTTCATAACCCGTGGATTTCTCCAACCTCCTTGTGATTTCCGACTAACTAGCCACAAAAACAATCAGAAATCCAAAACTATTTACAGGAATAAAGTACTAAAATACATGCAGCATAGATCCTTATTGCACTGAATTAAGTGATCCATGAGACAAGTAACCAACTCACCTAATCATGCAAACATATATCTAGTATGGCAACTTAACTTATGTTTTTAGGTACAACCCTTTTACAGAGTCAACCTTTTAAGGGCTTAAAAAATCCCATGATTTAATGAAGTTAGACTAAGAAACAAGATGAAGAGAAACCTCAACAACAGAGGGGAATTCTCAGGACCTTACAATGATTTAGTTTCATGGATTCCTGCTCGAAAAAACTCATTTAAACTAACAAAAGTAAGGCAATAAAATCACCAATATGACTTACAGGATTCATTAAAAGCTCCTCTTTAAAATGCCTGTACTGAGACCTCTTCTTAGCCAATTCACATGACCAAAGTGAACGATCAGGTGGGAGATACCCCAGCAAGAGCTGCCAAAGTAAATACAAACTTAATCACGAAAAATTGTGCAACTACCATTATCGAGACAGATTTTACAGAACCTAAAATTCCTATTTCCTTTAGCAACTAAATCAGAAACTTGAAAACCACAAATCACTTTCAAAAACAACAAATTGAGAGAGAGAGAGAGAAATAGAGAAAGTACCTTCCACACGGTGGAGCGAATGCCAGCACCGTCAGGTATCCCCTGAGACGCAATTCTCCTCAATTCCCTCATATTAATCACTTTCCTCGACAACTACGCTCACATTTCACCACATCAATACATATATAGAGAGAGAGACGGACAGCAATTAAAAGAGAAGAAATTCTGACCTCAGTCAAGAGCTGAGCTTGTCTAGAAATATCCTCGGCAGAAGAACCGGCAACGGAGGTCCCATTCTCATCATCTTTATCATTGCTATTAATATCATCATCATTATTATTACTACTAACACTGTTTCGCGAATCCTTATCTTTAACTTTAGTTTTGATTTCAGGCTTTGGAGGATGAGGATGAGGCTCCTCCCTAAATACGGCAGGCGGCGGGACTGAGACCGGTGGCTCGACGGGAGAATCGGTTGCGGTGGTGGCGGAGTTAGTGGAAATCTTGGAGGAGTAGCGTTGGAGGCGATCGTCGTCGGCGGAAGAGGAGGAGGAGGAAGGAGTGGTGGACCAGAGAGAGCTGTTAAGCCAATCAGGCACTTTTTTCTTCACCATTTTAAGAGTATATATATATATATATAGAGAGAGAGAGAGAGAGAGATTGGTGTATGTATAGATTTATACAAAGAGAGAAGAAGAAGAAGATTTGAGAAGTGATTAATGGAGTTTTCTGGTAACTGTGCCCATGTTTGGAGTTTCTCTTCGAGGGACAGAAAGGGTCAATGGAGTCACGGACCGGTTACGGAATGGTGGTGACAGAGCAATAGGGAGAGGCCAGCCTAACAGGTTAATTTTTTTTAAAAATAATAATAATAATTAAATATTATTTCCAAGGATTTGTTACATCTCGGATAAACTTTTTATATCCAAAATTCCCTATTAATACAATAAAATAAAAATTCAATACACACTTTATTATTTAAATTTAAAATAATAAGTAAAATTTAATTATGAAAAATTAATTTATCTTTATTTTAAATTTAATTAATAAATTTTATCACTTTCCATGCATGTTATTTAGTATTAATTTTCTCACATATTATTATTTATTAATTCTTTTATCTATTTAATTAAATAATTGATTGAATTTAAATTTTTTTTATTTATATAAAATATGCTTTTTAAAATAAAAAAAATATCAATGAAGATTCTCTTACGTGTTATTATTATAAAGTATATTTCTAATAGTAGTAGCCAGCTTCCCATAAACGAGATTTTAATCTCATTAGCCTAGACTGATTACAATGCCTCTATCAAATGTATAAACAAATTATTTATCATCATTTTATCATTATTATGGTTTATTTATTATTAAAAAACTATGTTGCTTTCAACCAAAAAAAACTATGTTGCTATTGTTAATCTAGTTATTAATTTATTTATTTTTTTGCCAAATAATCTAGTTATTAATTGACAGTATCATAAATCATAAATCAATATAATTAAATTTTACTTCAATTCATTGCTATATGATCATAATGAACTAAATCAATACCTTAATTTTTCACTCGAATTATATGTAATTTAAAAGTCATACATGCGACTTTTCAACATTTTAATTTTAATTTTATCATTAGATAAAGTATCATTGCAGAGTTGGATTAATCAATGAAAGAAAAAAAGAAAATGATATCTTAATAATAAAAATAAAAATAATCAACTTTTTTCCACTAATGCAAACTACCATACATACACGCCCAGCCAATAAGGAGGAATAGCGTGACCCCATAAATCCGAATACCTTCAGTTTGTAGCTTTTGTAAGTTTTTTTGTTGTCTAAAAACCTTTTTTAAGGCCCATATGTTTTGCATAATTGCAATTTCCAGAACACAATGTGGGGGCACTTCCTTTAAATTTTATGTCCCATATTCTTAGTTTATTAGTTAGGGCTTCTGGCCCATCTCTTAATGTAGAAGAAGACCAGCAACTCAATCTGCATTCATTGGGTTCACTGTTCAGGACTATATTTTTTCTATTTGTTTCCTATTTAAACATTTTGCCATATTTAAAAGGACATAAGTATGAACAAGTGGGTAAGAAAAAAAATATATCCAGCTCAAAATTGGCCAAATTTTCAATTTTTTAAATATAAAATGTTACATGGAATATGTAAACCATGATTGATCCACCCAAATGGTAAAAGGCATTGTGCTACTTGTATTTACACCATAAATAGTGGAGGTTGAGACTGTATCTACTATCTACTATCTACTATCTACCATGGAAAATGGAGAAGCACCCACCCCCATTCCTGGTCTCATTTCTCTTCAAGATATGCTTTGCCAAGCTGTAATAAATGAAGAGTCTCAAAATATAGACTGGAGAAATAAAACCGTTCCACCAGAACAACCCAAGAAGGGCAGACTAAAAATAAAGCTTCGCAGAAGAAAAGTGTCACTGCAGCAACAAAGATGTTTATCTGAAGGGAGAGTGTCTCTATCCAGCAGCAGGCTCCTCCTCCAGTACTCATAAATTCAGGAAATGGGATTGTGATTGTGTTCATAAACAAAAGAGGGTAGCAATGTATCCATGTGCAAAACACCAATAGAAATCGATTTCAAATACTGATGCTGCAATATTTACGACAGCCTAGGACTCTTCCTCCTTGAGAAACAGAATACAGATCAACAGTGTGCGACTGCAATCAATATGACTATAGGTACTTGCTCTGTCTTTTTATTTCAGTTTCCTCTCCTGTACTTTTTCTCCATTGAATTGGTCTTCTTTTAAATTTCTAGTATCATAACTATGCCTTTCAATTCCAAATAACAATAACACAATCCTTGAACTTATTTTTGATTTACTTACAGTGAATCTTTAAAAACTAACTGTTCTTCATTGAATCAATATTTTTATTTAATTCAACATTTAAATACATACACTAAATAATTTCTGTACATATAGCCTAGCCTTTTATGCTTATTAATAAATCAATTTAAGTAAGAAGGAAAGCAATGCATTATCGCTAACATCTTTAATAATACAAGTGTTAAGTTCATAAGCACAAGTAAATACCAGAAAAGTAATCAATTAAGTAAGAAGGAAAGCAATGGATTAACGCTAACATCTTTAATAAAATTCAAGTGTTAAGTTCATAAGCACAAGTAAATAACAGAAAAGTGTCAACAAGTAGAGTACACGTACATAGGATGTGCTTAGATACAAAAAAGGGTGTCAAAGTGTTGAAATGCATTAAACCATTTATAACCGAATGGTGTACCATCGCTGAATTTCCAACCCGGCTCTACATCACAAAGCTTTCTTGATGTGCCACTAAAGAGATCATAGGCGAAAGCTGTTTCTTTCAGATATAGCACAACCATCGACTCTTCCTCCTTCTCAGCATAAACAACACTCAGAACTGTAAATCCGTCTCTGCAAGAAGGCAGCTGAAGATTCAAAACCAGCTCAGGAAATGCTACTTTTGTAGACTCAAGATTTACATGATACCTCACTGACCATTCAGAATAATCCATAGCCATCTCCCAAACATCAAATTCTGATACTAATGGGAATTGACCCATCACTAGAAGCAAATGGCCACTAGACGCTCCAAAATACAGATTTTTCTTTGATCCATCAACATATGATGAAGGCAAAGGCATTTCTTTCAAACACTCCTCCTCCACATCAAAATAAAGCGAAGTGTCATATAGAGTTATTGGAGGCCAATGAATCGCGCCATTACAGTAAATGGCAGAAAATTCAAGCAAGTAATTAGCTGTATGGACATTGATACCTAGCAAGCTCCAAGAATCAGCCTCTGATGAATAAATATCGATTATATACCTTCCCATAAAATAGTTCTGACGAACACAAACTATCTTATAGTGTGGCGATTTGGAAGGATCAAAAGCCAAATTAAGACGAAGAACAGACTTCCTAAAATCCATGCTAGGAAAAGTGACTCTCTTGAATTGATCAGTAGTGGGATTACAGATAAAATATATAAAAGCCGAATTACCTCCATTAGAACGACCCAGGACACCGCTATCATCATCATCTATTACGGTTTTAACGTCGCCGTACCATATCCTGTAACAGCAAATAAGCAAGCCATTACAGGACTGCAGTATCTCGACTTGACATTCATCATTCAGATAATCTAACTTCCAGGCACCAAATTTGGACCATACACTATCGTTTCTGAGAGGGACGAGACCGAATATAGGGTGCCTAGTTAATTGATTGTCGAGAAACAAAGCAGTGGGTGTGGAATTAGGGTTTTGGTGGAGGCGAGTATGAGAGAGACAAAATTGGGGATCGGAAATTAGAGAAAGCCATTGTTTCGAAACGCACTTGAATTTTAGCAGCGATGTTGCAGGTAATCGGAGGAGTATTTCTGTGAGGAGATCTACGTTGTTGGCGACTGTTTCCGCCGCCGAGGCGGAAGAAATGGAAGTTTTTGCTTTCCTTTTCCTCTTCATTGGGTGAAGACTGATCGGTCAACAAAGACAAATTATTATTATTCTTTTTCGTAACGTAGTTCATGGTTATTTACAAAAAGCTCCTAAGGTTTCCTTGAAAATACACTTTAATGTTACTTTTTAAAATTACTTTCATTCTATTCTGTTGCATTGTCAATCCTTAATTGTGATTAGATTCTTGGATCAACAAAGATTTAAATTTTAAAGTATGAATCTCTTCTTGTATTTAATTAGTCCACTCTTAGAGCACTCCAGTTGCGTTAGCTTCAAATCTCATTGTGTTCAACCCTGCATTGTCACTGTCACCATCACATTTGCTGCAAAACCAATGCAATAGCCAACAAGAATCTCACTCTGGTCAATGAATCCTGTGGTGACTGGTCCTTGATTCCTTGGCTCTTCAGCAAGATGCAATTAACAATGTTATTTCGTTCCCCACTTCATCACCATTAAGACAAAATAAAGAAAAAAATTCACCTAAATAAATTCACATCAACCATACACTATCAGCACAAAAAGACCTTTTTTCTTTCTCTTGCTACATATGGGGGCAAAGCCTCAAACTACAAGGACACTACTACATGTGTTGGCTGCAGATCAACCCAAGAAGGGCAGACTAAAATAAAGCTTTACATAAGCAAATTGCCACTGCAGCAACAAAGATGTTTATCTGAAGGGAGAGTGTCTCTATCCAGCAGCAGGCTCCTCCAGGACTCATATAACTTCAAGAAACGGGATTGTGATTGGGTTCATACACAAAAGGGGTAGCAATGTACCATATGCAAGACACCAATAAAAATCGATTTCTGACATACCACTGATGCTGCAATATTTAGGACACCGCGGCTCCAGATCATAAAGCTTTCTTGAAGTGCCATGATAGAGATCATAGGCCAAGGTTGTGCCATCAACATATAGCACAGCCGTAGATTCTTCCTCCTTGAGAAACAGAAGAGATCAACAGTGTCAATATGTCTATAGGTAATTTCTCTTTCTTTTTATTTCAGTTTCCTATCCTGTACTTCTTCTCCATTGAATTGGTCTTCTTTTAAATTTCAGGTATGATAATTGATAACTGTGCCTTTCAATGCCCAATAACAATAATACAATCCTTTAACTTACTTTGATTTACTTATAGTGAATCTTTAAAAACTAACTGTTCTTCATTGAATCAGTATTTTTATTTAATTCAACATTTAAATACATACACTAAATAATTTTTGTACATACAGCCTAGCCTTTTATGCTTATTGATAAATCAATTAAGTAAGAAGGAAAGCAATGCATTAACGCTAACCTCTTCAATACTATTAGACTCTGGGGTCAACAAAGATTTCTTCTTGTATTTAATTAGTCCAAAGTTAGAGCACTCCAGTTGTCCACATTCACAGCATTCCAGTTAAGTTAGCTTCAAATCTCATTGTGTTCAACCCTGCATTGTCACCACATTTGCTGTAAAACCAATACAGTAACCAACAAGAATCTCACTCTGGTCAAGGAGGCCTATGGTGACTAGTCCTTGATTCCATTCATGACTAAGACTTTCTTTCAATGTCCAATAACAGTCATGCAATCCTTAGACTTATTTTGGTTTACTTAAAAGATTCACTGCCTATCATGTATATATTTACAAACTACTCTTTTATTATTTTTTTGAACTAAACAGTTAAATACTCAGACACAAGAACAGATACACTTGTTATTTTTTGTACTCAAAATTAAGTGTACATAGAGCCTTCTATGCTTGACTAAGAAATCAATTATCAAATCAATCATGCAAACGAGAAAATAATTCATGAATTATAGCACCAATGTCCAAAAAATCTTAATCTCGGTGGGAGGAAATGGTTAAAAACTGATAAAGAGTAGACTTGCAAAACCTTTGCCACTAAGATTGAAGTGTTTCGTAAAAGTAAATATCAGGAAACAGTGAAAATGAAAATTACCAGTACTACACTAGCAATACATCTCCCTAATTCTTGCAATGGGAATGGTTAAAAACTAAGAAAGAATGAACATAGCAAAGCCTTGGCCACTAAGGTTTATGCATTTCACAAACTTCAGTAAATACTTGAAAAGTGTCAACAAGTTCAGTACAGATACATTCAAAACATGGGATGCGTTCATAACTTCATATACAAGAGAGGGTGTCAAAGCATTGAAATTCACGAGACCAAATAAAATCAACGAGATCATATGCCAATGGCAAAAGCATTGATTCTGCCACCTCAGTTCAAACAATGCTTAGAACAGAAAATCCTCTCTTCTAACACAAAAACCAAACTGAAGATTGAAAAACAAGCTCGGGAATCGCCACTTACCATGATACGTCACAGATTGAAGAAGGTGTGTTCAGACACAAAATAGTGAGTCAAAGTATCGAAATACATGATACCATTTATAATTTATAAACAATATACAACATGTCATATTAGTATGCGACTCCAAATCACAAAGCTTTGTTGTTCTGTTATGATTAAGATCATAGGCCAAGGCTACACCACCCACACATAACACAACCTTCGAATCCTCATTGTCAGCACAAACAACAGTCAGAACTGAAAATCCTCCTCCATAAGAAATTGAAGCAGCATCCCAACCCAGATTGGGAAATGCTTCTTTAATAGAATCAACATTCACATGATACCTTACTAACCATTCAGAATAATCCATAGCCATCTCCAAAACATCAAATTCTGATACTGATGGTGATGGGGTAGAAGTAGAACTGCCCATTACAAGAAACAAATGACCATTAGACTCTCCAAAATACAAAATATCCCCCATTACTCCATCCCCATCATATGAAGGAAGCTTTGGCATTTCCTTTAAGCGCTCTGTCTCCACATCAAAATAAAGCATAGTTTTGCTGTTAACTGATGGAGGCCAATGAACAGAGCCATTGCAGTAAATGGCAGAAAAACAGAGGAGATAGTCATCAACTATATGGAAATTGAAACCTAACAAGCTCCAAGAATCAGTCTTTGATGAATACATATCAATTCTATACCTTTCCTCCTGAGGATTCAGTGTCCGAATAGAAATCAACTTATAGTGTGGCGATTTGGAAGGATCAAAAGCCAAATTAAGACTCACGACAGAAATTCTAAAATCCATGCTTGGAAAAGTAACTCTCTTGAATTTCTTAGTGGTGGGATTACAGATTAGATATCTAAGAGCCTGATTATTTTCCTCTAGCACACAACTATCATCATTTATTACCGTTGCCACATCGCTTGACTCGTACCATACTCTGGAAGCGCAAAGAAGCAAGCCATTACAGGACTGCTCTATAAGAAGGCGAGAACCATCATTCAGATTGGCAGAAAATTTGGGTAATACGACATCGTTTTTCAAAGGTACGACCTTGAATTTAGAGAGGGTAGAGAAGCGATTGTCGAGAAACAAAGCAGCCGGAGTGGAATTAGGGTTTTGGTGAAGGCGAGTATGGGAGAGGCAAAATTGGGGATTGGAAATTAGAGAAAGCCATTGTTTTGAAACGCATTTGAATTTTAGAAGGGGTGTTGCAGGCACTCGAAGGAGAATTTGAGTAAGAAGGTCTAAGTTATCGGCGATTGTTTCCGCCGGAGAAATGTAAATTTTTGCGTCGCTCTTCTTCTTCATCATCATCATTGGGAGGAGGCATAATCGAGTTTTAGAGAGAGAAAGCTATCAAATATACAATGATATATTTAGGGGTTAATTACAAAAAAACACCTGTGGTTTACTCAAATACAATTCGGTCCCTACATTTCAAAATTAATAATATTAGTCCATTTTATTTTTATACTATCATTTTAAGACTTCTCTGTTGAGATTTTCAAACTCTCAAGTCTAAACCATCAAATTGTCTCCTTAAAAGCATAAGGTAAATCAGTGAGATTATATGTAAATGGCCAAATATGTCATGTAAACTGTTATCAAATTGAAAATGCACAATCATTTAATTATATACCATAATGTTCTTTTTATCTTCTTTATGGTATCATGACAAAAACTTGACTTGAAGAAAAATTATTGGACAGATTCTATCCATAGTGTCAATTTTAAACCGAGCATATTATCAGCCTTAGAAGTGAGACTTGAGGATAAACCTTAGTTAGGTGAAGTCAGGCTATTAAATGTTAAGCCTAGGTGCAAGTTATTCATATGAATCACCTAAAAATTCAGAGGTAAGATCCAATCTAAACGGAGAGCATATATAGCCTAGACAAATGTAACTGTACAAAATATGAGTGGATGACCAATATACTGACAACAATTGGAAAAGAATGCCTATTGATAAAAAGTATCAGTAAAATGTTAATGTACAAGGCCAAAATCACATACTGCATTACTAGTAGGGATGGCAACAAGATGGGGTGGGGGCTAGGGTGTCATCCTCATCCTCATCTTCGCCTTTTAAATGGGAATAATTTAATCTACATCTCCGTCTCAGCGGAAATTTTCGTTCCCCACTTAAATTTTTGTTTGTCTTATTTTAATTCAATTTTAGATACTTTTATATAGTAGAATATAATATATAAAAATTTAAAAATTAGACTTTAATTAGGTTTAAACTTACAATATATATAATTAGAAATATTTTGATTATTAGTATTACTTATATATTTTATTAATTTTTTTATACATTACTTATATATATTTACTTATTAATATATATATAGTATTACTAATATATTTTTTTTATTTATAAAATTTATAAATAATGGTTGAAAAATAAGAATAAATTTATTTAGAAAATGTTAATAGATTCAGACATATAAAAGATCAATCAAACAAAATTAAAATGTAAATATGTCTAATATATTAAAAATGTTCTGCAATTTTATTTAATAAAATATTAAAAAATTCAGCATACATAAAGTTTGAGAGTATTTAAATAAATTTCTTTAGAATTGTCATAATGTAAGAGAATTAAAAAAATGAGTGATAAAATTAAAAATCCTTATATATATATATATATATATATATATATATACTTTTTATATTAAAAATAATTATGTAAATATAATATCGGCTCCCCACGGAAAAACGGGAATGAGATCCCCGCGGGATGGAGAATACACTCTCCGTCCCTGCCCCATCCTTGCTAATGGGGAAAAAAATTTCCCCATCCCTACCTCCATGGAGATAAAATTCGAGAAATTTTCGCTCTGTTCGAGGCAAATTCCTTTAGGGAACGGAGATTTTTCGCCCCATTGCCATCCCTACTAGAGATGACAAAATATGATCCGCGCCAATAAAAAATTTGTCTCCATCCCGAACTTGACGGAGAATTTCTGTCCAACTCCCGTCTCAATTCCACAAAATTAATTTTTTTTAAAATTATATTATTGAGTATTTAATTATATTATTATTTTTAAATATTAATTAATAATATATAAAATTAATATAAATATGTATAATATTTTGTCAAAATATATAAATTATAAAGTTTTAATATTAATAAAATTATAAAAATATAAATGAGAATCTCGTGCTCGTCCAAAATTTAATTTATCCAACTTCATCTTTGTTCCGATAATTCATAATACGAAATTAAAAATCTCAAAACTCGATCCGTCCCGCCCATTATCATTCTTAAAATCGCAGTGAGTAAATCTTTTCGCGCCTTTTTTGCAGTTCCTCGAAACCGTACGCCTAAATAGAAAGTTTAGAAACCGATCAAAAAGCGCGCCTCAATCGAATTCCAAAAAAAGAAAGCTAAAAGCTAGCTAGGGTTTGGTTCCATAAAACTTAAAGGTACGTTTGATTTTACAATCTCTTTTGGTTATCTAGTTGAGTATTCTTTTGATTATTCAAAACCAGATCATCAAAGTTTGTCTCTTTTTTTTATTTTTAATTATTTTTTACGTCTCTTTTATGTTTAAAAAGATTTAAATATTTAAATATTCTCCAAAAAAATTTAGAAATTTTCATTAGAACCCTAACAATTGAAATATTTTTTCACTATCAATTTTATCTTTAGCCCCTACACTTTTGAAGTTCAAGTTCCGTCGTTGGTGAGTACTACGCTGTTTGTAGTTAAACACTGTGAATAAAAAGTTAGATTTCATTTTAACTCTATAAATTACCATGTGCGTGTTACCGAAGGGTAATTAGCCAAGTTTTGATATCATACCAATATCACTCTTGTGAATTGTGATTATTCATCTTGTCATTTTTGTATGAATTAAGATTTAAGGGATAAAAATTAGATTTTTCATGAACTCGAATAATGGCTGTCAATGTTGTTAGGATTTATCTGGTAGTCATTTTAAACTATTAATAAGTAACAGTGCTGGATCCCTGGGCGGGGTTGACACTTATCCGTCCCCATAAGATTTTTTAAAAATCTTTAATATGTATTGAAAAATAATCTAAATTTTAAACAAAATGACTTTTACCCCAAGCATTTTAAAAAAAATTTAATGTCGCCCTCGAAAACTATGAGGCTATATCAGCCACTTAAGTATAAGTAGGAGTGACCAAAAACAGACCAAAACCGAAACCATTTTTTGGTTTGTAATCGAAATCATGAGGAGCTTAGTTTTAATTTCGGTTTCTATTAAAAATTAGATCAAAAACCAAAATCACTGGTTTCAAACCGAAACCGACAGTTCGGTTAAATCAATCATACAATTGTATTTTAATAAATTAACATAAGAATTAAGTGCAAGCTTTTTTTTAATATATAATTGTATTTTAATAAATTTTATTGTTTATTAAAATTTTATTTAAATTATTCCATTATGTTATATTAATTTTTTAATCAAATTAATGTAATAAAGTAATCGGTTCGAAACTAATTTCAGATCATAATAAAGAAACTGGTTTTAAACCGAAAATAAAACTGATTTCAAACCGAATCCGAAAACGAAACCAGTTGGTTTTAAATCAAAACCAAAACTGTAAAAATTTGTTATAGTTTCGGTTTGAACATTTTATTAAACCAAAACCGCCGATTCGGTTAAACCGGTCATGCCTAAGTATAAGTAGGTTCAGAAGATAAATTTGATCTTAGATTATTTTTAGTGTTGCAGGTGGGAACTTCTCCAAGAATGGAAACATCTTTTATTTCATATGACATACATGGAGGTTTAACAAAGAAGTTGAAAACAATTGGTGATGTTTATGTTCCTACAAGTTATTATAATTCTAATGATTGTGTCATGAATGATTCTGGAAGCTCAGTCCATTTGACATCAAGAAGGTTAGTGAAAAGCTTCCCTTTATTTAGAATTCTAATTTTTATGTTTTGTGGAAGTGAACTTGTAAGCTTAGGATTTAGGAATGAGGAAACTTGAAGCTTTTTTATATTAAGCAGCTTCCAGCTAAGCTAAGTAGCCAAACTCTTCATTTTTCTTAGTGGTAAACTAATAGAATGTTTGGGTTTTATGATATCACTTGCAGATGGGAATATCATATTTATGGTAACATGGATGAAGCTAATGAAAGCATTGGAGTACGTATTTCTTTTTCATGTGTCTGATTATTTCTTCTAGTGTGTGCTTTGCATTTGATGATTATGGGATACATGGAGCATGAGGTTATAGTAATTATCTTCTTTTCTCTATCAGACACAACAAACTCTGGGAGAGGTCATCTTGTATTCTGGTACGACAAGTTCTTCTTTTGATTTCCCAATCTTTCTTGCTGATTTTGGCTCATAAAATGTGTAGGCTATCTTTTGATTGAAGAAAAATTGGAATTGTAGGTTAAAGGTCTAGTCTAGTTTCTGGTCCTGAATGATCAAAATTTTGATGATTGTACAAAATGATTTATTTCCCATGTCATTTGTGCACAGATAATGATATAAAAGAATGTACAATGTCCAGTCCCAGTCTTGGAGGGGAATCAACTGGAACTTCCACCACAGTTTCTGAAAGCACTGCCCTTCCTGATATTGCTGTAACACAATCCTGTGAAATAGCAAATGAAAGAAATGAACCTACTGCAGCACATATTGGTCACACTGCTGGTTCGGGATTGCTTTTTGAAGTGCCATTGATGGTATATCTTTATAGATTTTTGTTGTTGTTGTTGTTGTTGTTGCTTCCCAATGCTCAGAAATGGCTGCTGCTTCTTTTTTTGTCCTTCAAGCAGATTTTGTTTCCTATACACCTGATTATTGTGATTAAATTAGGACATTGGAGGATTATTTTACTTTGGTTTTCTAATTGCACAAGTTTTATATTTTTGCTCCATATTTTCATGATTTCTTGCATAGTCCTTGTATACTAATGTTGCACATGCTTTTGGCATTTTCAGTTTATTAGTTGTAATTTTTCTTCTAAAGAAAAGTACGTCACTGATTAAGATTATTTCTAAACAATTAAATTGAAAAAAGATTACAATTTTGGGTTTTCCCTAACTTCTGTGAGGCAAAGGAAGCTAGGAGGCAATTTTGAGGCCTACATTGGAGTTACTACCCTACTAGACGTCAGTGCTTAGAGCTCTTATTATCTTATTAATGTATGTGTTCTTATTTGCTTTTGTTATCTGTTTTCCCAGGATGAAAGGCAACTGATACGAGAGAGGAAGCAGGCTAACAGAGAATCTGCTAGGAGGTCCAGGTTGAAGAAGCAGGTTGATGGACTATAAACTATTATTTCTTCAAGTTGACATTTTATTTCCTTTGTTTAAGTCCTGTTGTTTGCTCAAAATGCTGCCTCTAGCTTCCCTATAGCTCATTTGATTCTTCTCTTCCAGGCTGAAATTGATGCACTGATGATCAAGTATGAATCCAGATCTAGAAAGAATGTGGCCCTTAAATCTGAAATCAATCAATTAAAAGAGGTTTCGGAAAAAGTGAGGCTGGAAAATGTTGCATTAAAGGTATCTTCTGTTGTTTATATATTAATTTGGTTCACATTCTGGTAAGCCTATCAAGTGAAGGGGGTCTTAAGAAACGAGCTTTTGCGCACACTTCTAGGACCATCTGTAAAGTAAAATGCATCATTCAATTGTTCCTTGATGATTGCATTTTTGATGGTGCTATACTATGTTGTCAAAATAGCAAATTCCTGTCACATCTTTCGGTGGAGTTTGAGAAGGACAGTGTCTTTTCAGTCCAGGGCGACATAAATCTATAGCAACACGTGCTCGTTTCACAATTCCTCAGTTTGTTATTAAGCTGGAGGAGAATGCAATTGGTCAGTTTTGCATGTTTCCTATAGGAAGCTGCATTTCCAATCTTTTAACTGATGCTAACCAGAGTTCAATATGCAGGAGAAGCTGAGAAATGTGCAGTTAATTCAGTTTGGAAGGAAGGTTTCTACAATTCAAGTTGATTTGGTGAGTCCTAATTCCTAACAGCACTACTAATACACTTCAAAGCATCAATTTCAAGTCCTGCAAGGGGAAGTGTGAAAAGGGAATGTGGGATGTATGTGAATTTTATCATCCGCATAGCATGAGAATGCTCACAAAAAATTCTGCTTATTTTTCTTAATAAAAATCATATGCATTTCCATTATTCCGATTGTATGTTTTCTCAGGATGAAAAACAGCTGAAACGAGAGAGGAGAAAGCAGACTAACAGAGAATCTGCCAGGAGGTCTTGGTTGAGGAAGCAGGTTTGTAATATTATTTCTTTGATTTTGCTTCAATTTCTTCATTGGCTCAAAAAGCCAGCTCTGGTTGTCCTGTAGCTCATGAGATTCTTCTTTTTCAGGCTGAAATGGATGCAGTTGCGATGACATTTGAATCTGCATCCAGGGAGAACATGGCCCTTAAATCTGAAATCAATCAACTGACAAAGGCAACTGAAACAATAAGGCTGGAAATTGCCGCACTAAAGGTAGCCCTCTATTTTTTGTACATACAAAAATACACAAACCACCAAATATCGGTTGACGATTAACCAGTTTTTTTATTAAGTCTGGGGAATCACAAGAGATTTGATGGTTGTGTATTCTTTTCAGTTTTGCCTGTTTTCTATGGAAAGCTGCATTTATAATCTTTCCTTCAATTGGTGCTAACTTGAGTTTGATATTGCAGGAGAAGCTGAAAGATGCACATTCAAGTCAGTTTGATCCTGATAACACTACAAAATTCTCAAATTCCTACAAGAAGCTCAATTCTGAAGCGAAGGTTCATATGATGTTGGAACCAAAATCTAGTACAGATACTGTTGTTGCAAGATGAGTATGATATGGCCCCATATCTAAGAATATTTTGTGCCTGCAATTGACATAGGTAAAAATTAACTATATGAACTATGTATGCATATAATAATAGAAGCAGGTTTTTAAATCGGCAAGGGATAAGTAGTGGGATCTTTTAACTAATCTTTTTTTGGGTGAAAGCAGGGTTATTTGTATTATACATCTGGTTATGAAAAGTCAGAACATATAGTTTAGACTGTTCATTTCCTTCATTCTTTGCAGTTTATCCACCAATTTTCTTCATGTTTTGTTGCCATTTAAAGAAGCAACAACCCCAAAATTGCTGGAATACCAGAATCTTTGCATTGGCTGAGACAAAAATAATGAATATTGTGTTGGAATTCTTATCTAGAGTGCGAAATCTTGTGGTCTAAGCTATGAAAGGTTAGGCCGAAAGTGCATTCTAAAGCAAATTTAAGTAAAAAGGAAAGATCATGACTTTATGAAGAAAGGCTAATACCCTTGGGCCTACAAAGAGGAAGGTGCATTGCATCTATGGTTGAATATGACAACATAATAAATGGCTAAATTAAATTTCTACTGTTATTTCTAGTCTATTTACATATGTAATATACTTGTTCAACACGAAAAAAGATAACTTTTATAAGAATAATCATATCCACGTATATTGTGTTTGACATCCGTGTCTGCAACTTTTCCCTCGTTTACATGTGTTCTATATTTATTTCTTGATTCTTGAAAGCTGGTCAAAAGCTAGAACATGGCCACCTTTGAAATTCATAACTATGGCCATGTTTTTGTTAAGGGTCTAAAGCCTCCTTTTGTGGGGTCCTAGTAGTTGAGTTTGAGTATGTATATAGAAATGTGATATTTCCAAATTTTCCCACCAACCATTAGGTAAAAGTATGTTTGGTTTGCTTCTACTTACAGGCACTGGATGTCCCCTGTAAACGGCAAATTATTCTGTGTTTTACATGGATTTATATTTGATCATCTGATTTGACTAAGCATAACTCTGTATGGGGATAATTTTATTTATTCCAAACTTCAAATGTTGACAGTTTATGGATTTTTTTTTTTTTTTTTTTTTTCAATGGATCAATATAACAAATACTAAAGTCAATCATGTAAATTAATAACAGATCGTTATCATGTTAATTCAAATCATTTATAATTGCAACGGTTACAATAAATGTAGGGTTTCGTCTCAAATACAACTAATACTATATATATATATATATATGTATATATTTTTTATTTATTTTTTTATCTGTGCGTGTCTACCACTTCTTTTTTCTTAGAAAAAAAAAATTTGTGGGTCGTTGCTAATTTGTTTGCGTGTTCCTAATATCAAATACCTTTGATTGATTGATACTTAGTCATTTTCAAGAGTTTGAATCGTAATCAAATTAATAAAAAGAGAATGGGTGTTTTTATGGAGGAGTGACCACCCTACAATCTAATTTATGTTTGTAATTTGTATTTTATGTATTCCATTGATGCAATAGATTTTGAGAAAAGATGGGAAACTTATCTTTCATTATTAATTTTCCTCTTTTGTTTGAATTTTGAAATAAATAAAAATGGAACTCCAAGTTCTTGAAAAGTATTTAAACACCTAAAGAGATCTTTTCTAAGGGCCAAAACTTTGAACATTCCACCATTCAAATGTTCGTTATTAGTTAATTCTGGTAATCATGGTCGCATGTTTCATACTCGAGTCCACATCATCAGTTCATAAGAATCCAAGCCTACCACATCATCCCCACAAGCTATAAAACCTAAAACCATTAGTTGCTAATTAATTTCTTTATTTTATATATATATATATATATATATACACAAGTGGATACTATATTTTATTTATTTTTATCAGACTGTCACCCATCTTTTGATGATTTTCTATTTTCTTTTTATGGTATCTTCTCGTCTTCGATTAATGTATGGCCTTTCAGTATTTCTTTTATTGGTCGGACAAGGTCGTACCAAATCTTGGATAAATATCTAATCTTTTTTTAATTTAATTTTCTTTCTTGGAAAAAGTTGTGATCCAATCTTGACTATACTTACCCTTTCTTTAATTTCTTTGGCACTTAATAACTGTTCCTATCATAAATGTTTTTGTTTGAAACTGCTGTTGGGTCTTAAAAAGTTTCAATTTTGGTCTCAATCTAACACTTTTTGATTGGTTCTTGTTGAATTCTACACAGTCGTGTCATCTGGATAATGGTTTGAAAGATACTGATTAGGAGTTTTTGGATAATCTGTATCTCGTTTTCAAGCTGAGGGAAAGAAAGAAAGAAATAATCAATCAAACCAAGTCAAGTTAATTAAAAAAAAAAAATTGGTAGTTGCGTTCTGGTTTTTCATTCACGGGAAAATTAAGGTTTGTCACAAGAAAGGTGCTTAGAGAAAGTTGAGATTCTCAACTGTTTCAGTAACTGCTCAAGAGTTCTTTTTTTTCTTCTTGATTTTCTTTCTTTTTGGGCTCAGAGCCTCGAGAGTATAAAACAGAGAGAAACAGAGAGTTTTTGTGTGTTGTTGCTGTTAGTTGTTATTTGTGTAACCTTGACTCTGTTTTCACTATGAATAATTCTGGGGCAACCAATGATCAGGGAGCAGCAGTTGAAGTAACTAAAGATAGAAATGGAATTGATCAGATTATTCTTCGTAATCCTAGAGGAGCTTCAGCTCGGGTCAGAAATCCTTTTTTCCTTTTACCCATCTTCTATTTTGTAGTAAATTTCATTTCTTGCTTACATTTATTTCATGTTAATTCAGGTTAGCTTACATGGAGGACAAGTCCTGTCTTGGAAGACAGATCAGGGAGAAGAATTGCTCTTCACTAGTAGTAAGGTAGATTTATATATTTGGATTCTTTATTATGCAATTAGAATGAGATTTTCTCCTTTCATTCTCTCGACAATTATACTGATAATTTCATATGCTTATTATTTATTGATTCTTGTGGTTTTCAGGCAATTTTCAAACCACCAAATCCAGTGCGAGGAGGAATTCCTATTTGCTTTCCCCAGGTATTTTGAGCTTATGACAGGTCTATTTGAAATTACTGTTTGAATTTAAAATTTTTTGTTTATGGTCTCAATCTTGGAAACCTCTGGCTAATTTGTTTCTTTAATACTGTGTTAAAAGTTTGGAAATCGAGGAGTATTAGAACAAAATGGATTTGCAAGGAAGAAAATTTGGGTGATTGATGATAATCCACCACCATTGCATCCTAATGATTCCAATGGTAAAGCCTATGTTGACTTGCTACTTAAACCATCTGAAGAAGATCTAAAGATCTGGCCACATAGGTATGAACGTGATATGATCTTAAATTAGTGCTTAATATCTCAAGTAATACCTTCACCATATAATTAAATATTAAGCATACTTTCTCAAATCAGATGAATGAATATAATAATTAATTTAAAATTGATTATTATTTTCAGTTTCGAATTTCGTCTTAGAGTTTCTTTAGCAGCAGATGGGAACCTAATTTTACTGTCACGCATAAGGAATATCAATTGCAAGCCTTTTAGTTTCTCAATTGCTTACCACACATATTTCTCGATTTCGGACATCAGGTATATATCCTGAACTTTCCGTATTTTTGATATTTCAATAGTTTCTGAATTTAATCGTATTAGTTGTAATAGCAATGTGTTTTGGTGATTAACAGTGAAGTAAGAGTAGAAGGGTTGGAAACTCTTGACTATCTTGACAACCTTTGCCAAAAGGAGCGATTCACAGAACAAGGAGATACCTTAACATTTGAATCTGAGGTAATAAAATTTTCTTGAAATGGGTCCAATAATTGGTGATTAATCAAAGGAAAAATGATTAGTTATTTCTAATTTGCAGGTGGATCGAGTTTATCTTAGTTCTTCAAATGTTGTTGCTGTGTTTGATCATGAGAGAAAGCGAACATTTCTTGTAAGGAAAGAAGGACTTACTGATGTTGGTAAGCTTTTTTTTTTTTTTTTTTTTTCCCTAAAATCAGCTCTAAAATAAGCATGCTTTAAGCCTTTTTAGTTTTTAGATTATCATCTTCAACCATGAAAATTTTCAATTTTATGTTTGTCTTATTGCCTTATAGTTTGATCAATTTTATTGTCTCAGAATTTATGTATAATTAAAATGATATTATAATTCAACTGTTAATGTCGCTAACAGTCAACAACAATCAAACAGGCTCTCATGTGAAATTTACTTTGAAAAAATAGAACACAAATGCCAAACAAACTCATAATTTTACTTTGTAAATAGTGGTATGGAATCCATGGGAGAAGAAGTCCAAATCCATAGTAGATTTTGGAGATGAAGAGTACAAACAGATGTTGTGTGTTGATGGGGCAGCAATTGAGAAGCCAATCACGCTAAAGCCAGGTGAAGAATGGAGAGGTTGTTTAGAACTCTCTATTGTTCCTTCTTGTTGATGAAACAACTGTCTTGATTTGATTTTCACATGACAGTAATCATTCTAATTACCCCCAATAATAAACGTATTGCTTGCTGGCTAATAGTAGCCATTGTTGAATCTTTTATTTGTAATATTGCAAAGGTGACTAAAAATCATAATCACCTTCTAATCTGGATTTTAATGGTGATTATGAATTAGTCGCCATGTGGAGATATTTGTTTTAGGTTTTTTCTCCATGGTAGCAATTGCAAAAAATATGTACAATAAAGTGTATATATGGATTTATAATTAATTAATAATAAGATTTTTTTTTTTATTTTTTAATGGCATATGGAGGAGGATAAAAAGAACAAATTGGGCAGGGAATGGTATGATATTAGAGTTCAATGTTGAAGCCCATAAAGCATATTGAATATCTACCTTGATTATTTATTTGATTCCTAAAAATATTTAATAACTCTATACTTTAGTCCTTATTATAAAACTGTAATTTTTTTAATTACACTTTGATATATACACTTGGTAAATTAAACTACACTTCAGTTCTCGAAAATATAATGCTAGTATAAAATTAAGATTGAAAGCTGCTTCTCCTATCACATAATTTAGTTTTTTTTTTTTTTGCCAAAGTAAATAAAAATCTCATTGAGGGGTATAAAGTCCAAAACAATACAAAGTTGCATTATAATTCCAAAGAAAGCCTAACTAGATAATTGATATATAGACCTAGAGTCCAACACAATAATTTAGTTCTTTTATGGAGTTTAATTTCAAAATTCTTTTAAACCGTCCTACATCATGTTGTGTGTACCCAATATCCTATCACATAATTCTAACCGGTAAAATTAGAAATACTAGATAGGGGTGAGCATGGAAATGTAGATATGAATCAAATTTTTGAACTGAAAAAATAAAGGAGAAAAAAATTCCAGAAATTTGAAAAAAATAACCGAATTGCATGGAATTAGTATAAATGTATTGGGACGAAACTGGAGATGCATTGATCTCCGTACCAAGAGCCAAATCAAATCGAACAAGATCTGAATTAGAATCGAATCCCCGAACTGATTAACTAATTTATATAATTATATATTTATAATATATAATATATATACTATAACTTATACATGTATTTGTATTTATATAATTATAAATTTATAATATATTTTATATATATTATAAATTTATATTTGAATTTTCTAATTGAACCAAACACCTGGATTAAAATCAAATACTTGAATCCTCGAACCGTACTATATCAAATTATTGGGACAATTCAATACGGATATTTTCTTTAAATAAATTTAGACCGATTTTTTAATAATCAAATCTCTAAAATTTCGATTCAATTCAAAAATTTTCAAATCCTAATTTTATCGGAACCGTATTCACCCCTGAAACTACTAAATAAATTTACCCCCTGACAAAAGAACCCATACCAAATTAAGCCCAAAAAAAAAATTATTTCATGAATACACACATAAAGAGCCAAAATGGGTTTGGCTGGCTACATTATATATTAAGATGATTTGATAATGCACCAAAATCATGTGTCATTTGTGGCTTAAAAAAGCCCTAGTTAAGTCATTCGGCATTTGGCCCACTTTTATATTCTAAATCTGATTCAGATGAGAACAAAATCTATCAAATCCACTTTTGTTTAAAATAGTGTTTGATAATATTATTTAACATTTAAAATTAAAAATTTTAGTATTTAATTATTTTAAATTTATTTGATAATTACGTTTTAAAAGTCTAAATTAAGTCAAAAATCACTGAAAATGATAAGTTAAAATTTTTAACTTAAAATTTATACTTAATGTAATAAGTAATTAAATTTTAAAATATTTTTACTATTTAAAAATTATATCACTTATTTTATTCAACACTTAATTTTCAGTTTTACTAAACACCACCTAACTCCTACCTTATTAGCATTTGACCTCTAAATTGAACCTTCAATGTTGACACTGCAAAAGGAATGCAACCTAAAGACTAAAGTTCTTCATCCATTATTTGATGTACAAAGACAAAAGTTTAATTCCAACTAGCAAGGATATATTAGAGAAAGTCCCAATTGCAAATTTCCTTTCAATAACATTATGAGTCACTTCAGCATTCGCATAAGACTTTAAATCTTACATTATCAATCATTTAAAAAAAAAAACTCAAAATTTCGGATTTTTATGATTTTATTTATATATTTTTATATAATTTTAATCACTATTTACATCTTCATTGACTTAATAATGTATTTATGGTTGTTTCAAATGAAAACTTATATGGATCAAAATAAACTTATACCAAAGGAGTCTGACTTAGTTAGTAACATAGATTGAGTTTGTTAAAAGAGTTTTAGATTCGATTTCCACTAAACACACCCTTTAAGAGAGGTAATGAACCTTAATTGTGACTAAATTTCAAGCTCAGATTAATCTCATTGCTATGTAGCAGTGGAGATACTGAGTGGTCTCTACCAAAAAATATATATATAAATATAAAAAAAAATAGAATTAATAATTATTATTATATTTAAAGAAAAAATTGAAAGTTTTATGTTTAAATGCATATGACTTGAATTTAAGCTCCAATTAATATATATATATATTGGGGATTCTAAATACTGTGAATTAATTTACATGCCGATTATTTCACATTTGATTTAAAGGAAAATATATGACTGACTAAAATTATAAAAAGAAAAAAGAAATTTGCATATCTAATTGATATAATTAAAAAAAAAAAAAAAAAAAAAAGGATACAATTGTAACCAAAAAAAAAATCAAAAGTTTTTTTTTTTTTTCTTAATATATGATATAGAGAGAAAAATACACATGCAAATCTTTGTGAAAAAACATGAAAATAATGGGATGTTCTATTTTATTATATTCTTAGTTTATAATTGGATGGTTCCATGATGACAAATATCTGGAACATAAATTTTGAATATGATTGTCAAAGCATGAGCAGTTTTATTGGTTAGGGGCCTTAGTTGGCAAGTTGTGCACTATCTTGAGAAAATTTCAGCCAACCTTAAGCAGACAAGATAGGCCATGATTTAAAAGGATTTTTTAATATAAGCCATAAACCTCATATAGGTAGTTAAATGTTGGTTGAAACAAGATAGTGACTTTGCATTATTGTTTGTAGGCTGTTATTTAGAAAAAGAAAACAAAAATAATTGGGAGTAAGTAATAAAGATGGAAAGTTAAAAGTGAGAACCTACTTTAAATTAAATTAGGTCAATGGAATAAACTCTTGTATTGTTTCTTCCAACCTTTATTAATTGCTTTCTGATTTAATTTTATTAAACTAAATACAAGTATTAAATCTTTTACTTATCTCCAAAAAAAAAAAAAAAAAAAAGGTATTATTGTATGTTTATCTATAACTTAACAATAGGTGTTTTCTTTTTTTAAAAATTGAATTCAATTAAGATTTGATAAACTCGATATTTTTCAGTATGAAAATAATTTTAATATCACTAAGTTTATTGTAATAATAAATGTATATATATCATGCAGATTCAAATCCTTCATTCTTGCTAAAAAATAAAAATATAGTATTTTCAGTATAAAAAACGATTAAGAAATAATTTTTTTTTAAAAAAAAAAAGAATCTTAAACTTTCAATTCAGATAATTATAATATTTGATAGTCTCGTTTCATTTTTTTTTAATATATATATATACATCAAAAAGAAATTACCATAATTTTTTTATATTATTATTCATTATCTAATATTTATAAATATTGATAATTTTTATAAGTTTATGTTTATTTTGTTAGTTTTATAAGCTAACAAGTTGAATTTAAATTCTCCTCTAAAGAAAAGTTGAATTTTGATTCATTGTTGAGCTCGATAAATACATTATTCATAATTTGAATTATATAAATAAATAATATAAAATGCAAAAACAAAAGTGTGAAAAAAGATTTATCTCATAATTTCAAATTCAATAAATATAGTCTCATTGAAATTCAATAAAGCCATAAGGTTTGAAACTTTGAACTTTATCCATTTGGCTAAAAAAAAGAAGAACTTTATCCCAGAAAAAAAGTTTTATTTTTCTTTTTTTTGGGAAAAAAGTTTTTTACTTTGAATTGAGTTTTAAAACAATTTCAAAAATTTTAAAATTGAGTAAGAATTGAGAGAAAAAAAAAAAAAAAAAAAAAAAGGTAAAAACACCAATGTCACTGACTAGCTATCAACGGCCAAATCTTTGGTGCACCAGGTACACGAGTGCACCTGGTGAATCTGGACCTTTGGATGGCCAAGATTATTTAATCTTGGCCATTCATTTGGTAAAATGAAAATTATTTGACATTTATTATTATTACTCTCCCCGCCCCAAATTGATAAACAATACTAACTTTTCACATTGATTAAAAATTAAAAGTTAATTTAATTAAAATCATTAATTTTAAAAGTTTTTTTTTCCAAAAGTATCCTTGTAATAACTCACAATCCAAAAAGATTGATTTTTTGAAACTCAACTCTTGTATTAGTTGATATTAATTAATATATTTTCAAAAATATAAATAAAACTAATTTAAATAATGAGTTTATCAATACCAATTTTAAATAAATAAGGATATTTTAGTAAAATATTATCTAAACTACTCTTTTAAAATGGAAATATACCTATAATTTAAAACGTCAATTATAAAAAATTTGTCCATCAATTTGAATAGGAAGGAGTATTTGTTATAGTTGATCATGGTTAAAATAATGGGACTCATAAATAATAAAAAGAATAATTATATATTATTTGCCTAAAATACCCCTCTTATTAAAGAATATTTACAATTTGATGTGAGATTCATTGAATATGTTAATTTTAGAAAATGCCTTGGATAATAATGGGCTAACAATATGTTAGAATAAAAAGAAAATGAATATTAAGAAATTGAAATTGGACCCCAATTTTTTATTTGGATGTGAATAATTAAAAAAATATATGTTGGATATAATATTTAAAATGAAATTATATAAAATATAATCGATACAATACTTTTAGATTTTATGAAGAAAAATTCAAAAAAAAAAATTTTTGCCAAATGAAGAAAAATTCAATCTAAAATCATATAAAAATTAATTTTATACTTTTATATGACTCTAGGTAAATATTTATGTATAATAAAATTATTTTTAATATTTTTGTGATAATTTATAATTTTCATATATGAAGTAGGCAAGTGTTAGTAATTAAGATATAATTGAAAATGAAACAAAAATGCAATCTTAATAAAAGGATTTTTTTTTTAATTTTGACAAATCAATATGATATATATATATAATGCTAAAACTAGTTATGATTTTAAAATAATAACCCATAATATATTAAAACATATATCTAATTTTTATAATTAAAATTAAAAAAAAAAAAACATAGATTCAGATTATTTTTACTCATATAAATTGTATATAACTAATAAATGTTGTTTTTTTTTTAACTTGGTTTCAAAAAATTGCATAACTTTTTTTTTTTCCGACTGCTAATATGAGTAAAAATTAAATATTTTGATTATTTAATTAAATTTTATGTCAAATATCTAATTATTTAATTGAAATATATTTTGTTATTATATTTTTATTTTATGTATATGAGAGAATTATTGGTAATAATTTTTTCTTAACTTGTGAGGTTCGTGATTCAACTATTGATCTGACTCATAAATTAATTAAAAAAAGTAAAAATACATTATGAAATATGTCAAATTTATTTATATTAATTTGTACTATTTAAATAATATATATTTGTATATTATGTTTTTTCATATAATTAATATAATATTAACACGTTCAATTAGTTACCTATTGGTTGAATCGATAACTTATCAACCCAATCTCTTAACCAACTCAAGGTCCATTTTAATAACTATACTTTCAATTGATAATTAGACATAAACTGTCACTCAAGAATATCTCTAGCTATTATAAACCAAAAATAAGCAATATCAATAAGAATTTAAATTTAAATATAAAACTTAGCTAGCTAAAAAAAAAAAATATAAATCTTTCAAAAAAATAAATATAAAGATTTAATAGAAAATATTTCAAGAATATATATATTTAACATATTAGTATGATAAAAATCATTTAAGTAGTTTGATGGTTAAAGTAAATTTTAAATTTTAGACATGTTAAATTCAAATTATATCTTCAGTATAATATTTTTTTCATAATAAATATAAAATATAAAATAGTACAATTATTATTAGATGGAGTCAGATAAAAGTAAATGTTTAAAAAAAATATTTACATGATATTACTATTTGAAAACATATTAATTTTAATTACATCAAGAATAAATCTGTTATGTAATTCTAATGAAAGGCAAAAAGTGCATATTATTGTTAAAAGAAAATAATAATAATAATAATAATAATAATAAGGGTAGCGTTATTTACATAGCAAAAATTATTAGTAACTTTTCAATTGACAAAATTATCATTATGATTATTAATACTCTTGACTTACCTTTTATACCTTTATTAATTTTAATTATATTCTTTCCTACTATATCAATTTTTCTATGTAAATTTAAATACTATATTTATTTTTATAAACATATAATAATTAAATAATATTTATCAATTTCATATATTAATTAATAATAAATTATTTAAATTAGGTTAAATTAAAAATTAAAAAATTTAAAATAAGTATTAAATAACATATCAAATTGAAAATTTCAAAATTTCACATTTTTTTCTTTAAAAAATTACTATCTTATTTTTTTCTATATTTATTTTACTTATATTTATTAAAAATATTTAAAATGTATTTTTTTTTGTGTGGACTATTTTTTTTTTATGGTTATGAAAAAAATTAATTGATATTATGATAAAAAATTAATTGATATTATGATAATTTTTATAATCATTTAAAAAACTATGTATTTAACTATTTTTACAAAATATTATGAGAAAATATAAAAAATATTTTTATTTTATTTGTAAGTATTAACTAGAATATACATTATTTAAAAAAAATAGAATATACATATAAAATATTATGAAAATTTTAATATAATTAATTTAATTTTACTTTAAATATAAATTAATTTTTATTTTTAAATTTTAATAATTTATAATTTTTCAAAAATTGTAATTTTCTTATTTTATTTAATATCAGTGAATTTTTGCACATTAATACCTCCCATTGTAAAAAATATATATGGAAAGTAATATGTTAAAAAGAAAATAATTTAATTGCTGGTTATTGATAATATTTCAAAGATATATAAGGTAATTTTAGTATATTAAGTATAAGAATAAATTTATTAATTGAAAAATTACTAACAATTTTTATTTTAACCCTAACAATTTATGCTCTAACAATAACGCTACCCTAATAATAATAATAATAACATAAAAATAAATAAATAAATAAAAATCTAAATACATACTTCATCAAATTAGAGCAATTAAAGGAAAAGGGTATTTAGTGCCAATTTGATATTCCCAAATATTAATTGAGTTGAGCTCATCAAATTTAATCAGAAGATTGCAACGCATTGCATGGACTACAATTATGAAATTTATTATTATTATTATTATAAACACACACTAGTTTAAGTAATAAATCTAATTGAATTTAAATATTATAACACAAGAATCAAATGACACGAAAGTCATGTTTAACTTTTGGATCAAGCTTGGTTTAAATGTTGTGATTGAATTTGGTTTAAAAATTCTTTATCTTGCTCATGTTCTTAAGTTGGAACTCTCGTCTAATATATATATATATATATATATATATATATATATATATATATATATAATTGTGTGCAATTTATTACAATAACGACTAAGTTGTTGAATGGTCAACTAACATTTACTTTGATGTTCTATCCTTTGTAATATTATTTTTGATTTTTTTTACTTGTCTTCTCTACTTTTTATTAATATAATACTTTATATGATTTTTAATTATTTTTTACTTTTTATTAATATAATACTTTATATTATTTTTAATTATTTATTTAATTAATTAGGTAATGGGTTTGATATTTTGTAACAACAATTTGATTTTTTAACTTTTTATTAATATAATGCTTTATTTTATTTTTAATTATTTATTTAATTATCTAGTATTATTTCTATATTTTTAAGTGTTTCAAATGTATAAAAAAAATTTAGCTATCACAAATGTAATTTCCCTAACAAAATTAGTGTATTAGTTTACATAGATGAAGTTTTATTTTTGAAAATAAATGAAGTTAAATTTGATGTATAAAAATTAAAATGACAATTAAAATGTGGATATTTAAAATTTAAAATTAAGAAGAAAAAAATAAATAAAAGAAAAAGATGGTTTTCTAAAGCTGAAGGGAGAGAAAAATAAGTTTTTATATGAATTTGATTACAATTTAAGTTAAATAATCTGATTTAATGATTGAGATTCAATTAAATTTAGGTCCAACAAAGAAAAAAAATTAAAGATGGGTATTTGAGGAATTAAAAAAAAAAAAATTTCTCGCATAATTTGAGTATATATTTTTTTTAAATTTTCAAAAAACGAAAAGGGCATTTCAGTCAAATAATAAATATAATGTTATATGGGACCCATACAATTTTTTACTATGGTTAAACACTTAACTACATTAATTATTTATTATATCACTCTTTTCTTCGAATCAATGGTTGAGATTTATGTTGTTGATCCTACGGCTGAAATTGCCTGGTACACTCGTGTATTAGGTATACCACAGTATGACCCACTATCAACAGATGATATGACTCCTAGATCAGACAAAACTTTCTTTTACAGATCCAATCCAACGGCCAGAACACCCCACATGATCTCAAACACTCTAAATCAACGGCCACTATTACTTACCCCCAAATCAATCACAAATTTCACTGCACCAAATGGGCCCACCTCCACTTTCCAAAAGCAAAACGACACAGCATAATCCTACGACATACTTTTCTATACAGATCACCAAATTAATAATGGCCCCCACATGTCAGTCTCTTGTTCATGCCACGTCATCAATCCTCCGCGACCACCAAACCCACCCAACACTCTCTTATACTCTACCATAACACTGGTTTCCCGTTCACCGTTATTAATTTTTCTCCACCGCCGGCCACCCATCTCTCTCTCTTCATTCATTTCTCTCCTTCGCTTTCAGTTACTTTAAAAAACCATGACATATAGCCGTTGGTATCATTACAAAAACTATAACTAAAACCCACCAAATTTCCTTCTCCATTTTCAATTATCTGTGTGTGATAATTTTGGCATTTGAAGTCTTTAGTAATTAGTAGTACTATTTGGCAAAAAAAGTCTTTAGTACTGTCTGTTAAAGAAATCATAACATGTACGTTTTGACATCTGTCTATATGATTCCTCTTCATTTCTTGTGACTAATTATTATATATTTTTTAAAATTTGTTGGCCTTATTGGATCTGTAAATAAGTGGGTTTTGGAGTTTGTTCTTACAAATCATAGTGAGTTAAGTGTATTTTTTTGGAGGCAGCACCCAATCGAAACAAAAAGTGAAAGCAAAGAACAAAAAGAGGAACTTGAATTCTGGGGAATTCTGCTTTCAATAGGAATTTGAAATTGTAAGTTGTAAGCTCACTTTTTGACCACAAACACAATATTCAAAGCCTGTAAAGGCTCATTCTTTAATGTTTAAAATAAAACCAGAGTCGTCTCTTCTTTTATCGACAATAATCTTGGAATCTGGCTTTTGCTCTTTTCTCTCTTTTCTTCACATTCTCTGTGTTTTTCAATTTTTAAATTGTACCTTTTTCTATTATTTTAATTTAGTTATTTTATTTGTTTATTGTTATTTTTCTCTTTGCCAAATACCATATACTACCATTTTTGCAGGGAAAGAAAAAAGCCAAAGAAAGAAAGCACAAAAAGAAAACTCAGCAGAAACAGCTCGTTTTTGGCTTAGAGTTTTAGCTTCAATGGAAGCTAATTACATTTTCTCTTCCATTTTGTTTGTGGGTTTTGCTTTATTTCTCGTAAATGCAGACCCAGTAGAGGATAAGCGAGCTTTGCTTGATTTTGTCAACAACTTGCTTCACTCTCGCTGGCTTAACTGGAACGAAAGCTCTGCGGTTTGCAATAACTGGACTGGAATCACTTGCAGCGAAGATGGGTCTCGTGTAATAGCTGTTAGATTGCCTGGTGTTGGATTTCAGGGCCCCATTCCGCCAAACACTCTTGGTCGACTTTCGGCGTTGCAGATTTTGAGCCTCAGATCCAATCTTATTAGCGGGCAGTTTCCTTCTGACTTCTCTAATCTGAAGAATTTGTCTTTTCTTTATTTTCAGTATAACAACCTATCTGGGTCACTGCCAGCTGATTTCTCTGTTTGGAATAATCTCACCATTGTTAATTTGTCAAACAATAGATTTAATGGTAGTATTCCTCACTCTCTTTCGAATTTGACTCATCTTGCTGCTTTGAATCTAGCAAACAATTCGCTTTCTGGTGAGATCCCTGATTTTAATTTGCCCAATTTGCAGCAGATAAACTTGTCTAACAATAATCTTACTGGCAGTGTACCTAAGTCACTTAGAAGATTCCCTAGTTCTTTGTTTTCTGGTAACAATATTACATTTGAAAGTTTTGCTCCTCCTGCTTCGCCTGTTCTTGCTCCTACTACTGTGCCTAATCCGAAATCTAAGAATGCTAAGGGGCTTGGTGAAACAGCAATGTTGGGGATTATAATTGCTGCTTGTGTTTTGGGTCTTGTGGCATTTGCTTTCTTGATAATTGTTTGTTTCTCGAGAAAGAAGGGTGAGGATGAGTTCTCGGGCAAGTTGCAGAAAGGAGAAATGTCACCAGAGAAAGTGGTTTCAAGGACTCAAGATGCTAATAATAGATTGGTTTTCTTTGAGGGATGTAACTATGCTTTTGATTTGGAGGATTTGTTGAGGGCTTCTGCTGAGGTATTGGGAAAAGGTACATTTGGTATGGCTTACAAGGCAATACTGGAGGATGCAACCACAGTGGTGGTGAAGAGGTTGAAGGAAGTGAGTGTTGGCAAGCGGGATTTTGAGCAGCAGATGGATGTTGTTGGAAGTATTAAGCACGATAATGTAGTTGAGCTAAAGGCATATTACTATTCCAAAGATGAGAAGCTGATGGTGTATGATTATTACAGTCTGGGGAGTGTTTCTTCTATGCTACATGGTATGTTTCTTTGTTCAATATCCATCATTTGTATGTTTGGAATTTGTTTACAGTTGCAATTTCATTAAAATTGCTAATGCATATCCATTTTTCTCTTGGAATAGACAAATGAGTATACTATATTGACGGATTCAGCTGATATCTTCATAGCGATGATTATTTAATTGAGAAGTTAAGCAGCACTCTGTTTTCATTAAACTTGAGGAAATTCCTTTTGCAACTGAGTCATTTTAAAAATGTATCTTCTGGTTTACCAAATATGTTATGCATTCTTATTGAAACATTTCCTTGACTTTAGTGAGGTAGTCAACGTCTTTCACGATTTTAAAGTGGGCTTGATTGACCTTGCTAGGTACAGTATACCATTAGATAAGAAAACTTGGTTTTTAAGCTTAAATGCGTTTTAAGACTCCTTGAAAGTATACGAGTGAATGGTATTGCAATTTCAAAGTAGGCCCCAAGGTTGCAAAGTGTCGCATTAAGATGAGATAGGGGTGTCAAAAAGGCTAAACTAGTTGTGTTAGGATTGAGATTTAGCAAGTTCGTATCAGTAAACAGGTTGATCCATTTATGACACTACTTAAACTAGTCGTGTAACGGGTTAATACGTTAACCCGTTTAATTTCACGTGTCATGTTAGTTAGTGTCAACTAGATCTAATCCATTTATAACCTGTATATTTTTAGTAATATTAAGAGTTAAAATAGTCATTTATATTATATTGGAAGAGACAAACAAAATTAATAAAAAAATAAAATGACAAAAAAATAAAGATAAATAAAATTTTATTTAAATTTATTTGATGGTACTTGCTTGAATGTTTGAAAAACATATGATATATGAAATTTTTAATGAATTTACATTTGTAATCATGATTTGATTTATATACAATATTATAGTTAATTTCTGTAATAAATATATTATATTTTTTCAGATTATAAATATTATACAGGTTAAATGAGTTATATAGGGTTTATAATCCATATATGATCCAACTAAATAAACGGGTTACATGTGTTATATTCATATAACCCGTTTAATTTTTGTGTCGTATTAGAGAGACACGATTAATTAATGGATCGTGTTCATGTTGACCCTAATCGTGTCACTTGATTATATCAACCCGACACAAATACAATCTGCCAACACGTTTTGACACCCCTAGTTAGAGATATTAAAAACCATGTCAAGTTTGTAAGTGAGAATTCAGTAATTGGTTTTTAATATTCTAAATTTGAGTGGATGCCAAAGTTGAATTCATGCACCAATTACCCAATTGTAGCTAAGACAGGTTGGATTGAGAGATTTGCTAAGAAATGAAATAAGGTTTCCTAGAAGGATTTGATGATATCATGCATTTAGCATTTGAAGGATGTGGCATACCTTTGTGAGTCTACTTTTACGTGTTTGACAATATTATGCAGTTAGCATCTGAAGGTTGTGGCATGCCTTTGTGAGTCTAGTTTCACATGTTTTCTGGGCCATATGTTTGCCATTCTTTTTTCTCCTTATGTGGACAATGTGCAGTGATTTTGTTTCGTTCGAAATCCATGATATCAGATCTAGTGGTATTTAATGGTGATTGCACTTCCGAGGCATATCATAAAACCAAAACATTCAACCTTAAATAGATTTTTTCTATCAACTTGTGTAGTACAATCATCATTGCTGAAAATACTTGATTTCCTCGACTGAATATTTGTCACAAGAAAATTCATTGAAGTGCTGGAGAAGGTCACTTATTCTTGTAAGTCATAATGGAAACCTTACGCAGCTTTTCTAATGTGGTTGGTAATTGTGGGACAGTCCAATTATGTGGCGAATATGACCCTACTCAGTCTTGATAATTTTCTAGTAGGATGTACTATGAGAGATGCTTAGCCAAACCCCACACTTCATTTCTCTGTGTGTGCAAATCGGTCAATAACAGTAGGGTACACCTTTGATGCCTCTGTAATTTTGCAGGTAAACGAGGAGGTGAGCGAATCTCCCTACACTGGGATACCAGAATGAGGATTGCTATAGGTGCAGCAAGAGGCATTGCTCGTATTCATGCAGAGAATGGTGGGAAATTTGTCCATGGGAACATCAAATCCTCAAACATTTTTCTCAACTCTAGACAGTATGGCTGTGTGTCTGATCTTGGTTTGTCAACTATAATGAGCCCACTAGCCCCACCTATTTCTCGTGCTGCTGGTTATCGGGCCCCAGAAGTGACAGACACTAGGAAAGCAGCACAACCTTCTGATGTCTACAGCTTTGGTGTGGTGTTATTAGAGCTTCTAACTGGCAAGTCCCCCATTCATACTACTGGTGGTGATGAGATTGTCCACTTGGTCAGGTGGGTTCATTCTGTAGTTCGGGAGGAGTGGACGGCCGAAGTGTTCGATGTGGAGTTGATGAGGTATCCAAATATAGAGGAAGAAATGGTAGAGATGTTGCAGATAGCATTATCTTGTGTGGTGAGAATGCCAGATCAAAGACCTAAAATGACAGATGTAGTGAAAATGATAGAAAATGTTCGTCGGATAGACACCGAGAATCGTCCATCTTCTGAAAACAGATCTGAAAGTTCCACACCACCACCTCCAATGACTGAGAGAGAATCCTGAATTTTACATGAATCAGAATCAAAAAGCCATTTGTCTATGTTTGATATTTTTTAAATCTTTTTTTTTTTTTTTCAATTTTTTGGTCCAGACTTCTGGTTTATTTTCATCTCAAATTTTCTTCTAATGAACAAATTCTGATAAAATTCTTGTCTTTCACGTATTAGTGAAGTAAAATTAGGTCAACTATCAGTTAATTAGTGAAATGTTGATGCCTTAAGAGAGTGGTTTAATGTTTCTCTCATTTGTTTATGGTTTTTGTGTATTAAATTTATGTGAATTACTTCAACATAGGGCATAACCTAATTTGTGTTTCCTCTCATGATTTGCAATTGTTTATGAGAATTGGTGCCTTGTTGTAGCTGAGTAATCTTAGGTGATACTGAACTTATCATTGGTTTAAAAGACAATTTTAAGCTGGGCTTCAAATGAAGTTCTAGATGTTAGAGATCTAAGAGCAACACAATGGGCCAATTTAAGTGTGATCTATTTGATTTTTTAATTTTAAATTTCTGATGAGAATTATTAAAAAGAAAAATTATTACATAATAATATTATTTCAATTCATTATTGAAAGTTTTGATTGAGAGCTTAGCTCTCTCAATATATTTTTATAAATAAAAACATAATTGTTTTGAGACTTAAAATTTTAATATATTAATATAATGAGTATATAAATTGACAATAATGAAATTAGTAAAAAAAAACCATTTCAAAACAACCTACTCATTTTTCATTTATACACATTGCATGAATTTATTTCAACTACTCTCTTCGTCCCAAATTGATAGGCACAATTAACTTTTCATATAGATTAAGAATTAGAGGTTAATTTAGTTAAAAATCATTAATTAATTTTTTTTTTCTCAAAAGTAACCTTGCAGTAACTGACAACCCAAAAAGATTAATTTCTTTGAATCCAATTCTTATATTAGTAGATATTAATTAATGTGTTTTTGGTAATAAATTTTTTTTTATAAATAAATTATAATATGTGGATATTACTTAAACATCTTTGAGTATATATTTTAGAGAGATTATAGTATAGAGTTATTTCAGTAATGTTGTATACACTAAACTCTAACTATTTCTCTATATAAAAAAAAACTATAGTTAATCTAATAATAAGAGTTTGGAGCCCATTTTCTATCTATACATTTTCTTCTATATCTCTTTACTTTATTGCTTTATATTTCTTCTTATTGTCTTTGATATGCTGAGCTAATAAGCCGATTTACAACACGTTATCAGCACGATCTCGTTCTACCATATTTTTTTTTTGAGCTAGCACTAAAATCACTATAAATCAATTAATTTATTGAAATTTCTCTTTGACTTCAATTCATATATGTATATCTTGGATTAATAAAATTTAATATTTGGTATCAGAGCAAGTTTTGATAACAAAAATAACCTGGCTCTGCTCTGATACCAAATATTAAATATATATGTTGAGGACACTTATAAAGCAATGCCAAAAGTAAATATAGTTATCAATATATATACAGTTATCGCTCCCCCTGTGCTAATATATATATATATATATATATATATGTTTTTGTTTTATATTCGTTATTATTTTAATAATAATTTTATCATATATTTTTTTTTGAAATATTATTATTTGATATTATTTAATTTTAATTAAGTAAATATAGTTTTTGAATATATATATATATGTTTTCGTTCGTTATTATTTTAATAATAATTTTATCATATATTTTTTTTTTGAAATATTATTATTTGATATTATTTAATTTTAATTAAGTAAATATAGTTTCTGAAGAACTTGTATTCTAAATTCTAGTTTATGAATAACTAGTATCATCTGTAGTTTATGAAAATTTTGTATTTCTATAGAATTAAATAAATTAATACAGTTCATGAAAAACTAGTATTATCTATACTTTTTGAAAAACTAATTAAATAAATAAATAAAATATAAATTCCTAAAAAATTGGTACCCTAAGTTTCTGAAGAACTAAGTATCATAAATTTATGGTACACTAGTATTCTAATTTGTTAAATAATTGATTTCCTACGTTCCTGAATAACTAAATAAATTGTCTATAAGTTTTTGGAAGACTAATTTAATTATGATACTATTCTTTTTAGAATACAATTCAGACATATTTAGAATCACTTCACAACTAAAATTGTGTGGTGATAAAGTTACAAAATATAATATGTTATAGAAAACATATATTATTTTTATGCCTCTAACATGCTTCTGCAGCAGCAGTATAGAGAGCGAAAATTTACAAAATATTTTGAACTTTTTACTTGCCTTATAGTGGCTAAAAAAAAGAACAATAAATTGCTAATGAGAAATCATTAAGCAAGGCCCACTAGTACAACAGCAATCCATGAAGTGAATGTTATAAATAACCACATGAATAATGGATGTGGGTGAAACATCTTGTTGAAAATTACCAAAAGTTAAAACTCAAGAGTGGGGTACTTTTAGTAGATAATGAGAACTCTGAAAGATAAACAATCCATATAGATGACACAAATTAACTTAATTTGTAGATTTCCTGAATGAGTAATTTGGTCAAGTATTGAACTTGTAATTCAATAATAAAACTTTGAATGCTTGGTATGACATGCCATTATGCATATAATACATTCTCTCCCTTTACAACTTGTACATGGATGTGAGCCTAATATTTCTCATCAGCGAGTTTTTAGTTGTGTCATGTATATACTAATAATACCACCTTAATGTGCGAAAATGTGTCCACAAATGAGACTAAGAATTTATTTTGATGAGGCACATTTTCCGACATTAGGGGGGAGAAAAACACATGTTAGTGCTAAAAAATGTCAAGAAATTTCTTTGAATGAAGACTGTTTAAACAGTTTTGATCTATGTACAAGTCAAAATGAACTAGAAGTTTATAAAATAATACAGTTGCAATAAATTGCAACTCAACTGCCATATGCATTTATAGATGCTAAAAGAGTGACAAAGTCTCATATTTCAGTTACTAATACCCTAGTAAGGGTTGTGGTTCATATTGAAAATAGAAAATCAATCGAGCTTGACACACGCCAGAAGCGTGGATAGTAAATTGAAACTAAAGATAAAATCCATGGAAAAGAAAAGCAATGTCACTAAGAAAATCTCCTGAAGAAAAACCTCTTGAAAATGAAGATTTCAGTCAAAGAGCTATAGCCAATGATGAGACACATACTGAAAATAATGGAACAATTAGATCCTCTAAATATGGCTCATGGAGTTGATGATCATATGAATGAAAATTATGAGATCTCAATTAATTTTGTGATACATGAGAAAAATTTGATAGAAATTCATTTATCGTCGATGATGAATTTGCCTCAATAGTAACTCTTGCTGTCTCAAGAGATAATCTAGATTCAGAACTTATGAATATAAATGAATGTCAGTATAAACATGACTGGCCATCATAGAAAGAGACAATTCAAGCCTAGCTAGACTCGCTATTTAAACGCATAATATTTGGAATTGTTATGCTGACTCTTTAAAATGTGAAACTAATTGGGTATAAATGGGTATTTGTCTGAAAGCGTAATGAGAACAATGAAGTGGTAAGATATAATACGAAACTAGTTGCCAATGTTTTTCGCATAGAACTGATATTGATTATGAAAAAACTTATTATTATGTTATAAATATGATCACGTTTCGTTACTTGAATAATATGGTAGTCAAAGAAATGATTGATATGCGCCTTATGAAAATTATATTTATGTGAAAGTCCCAGAAGGACTAAAGATAACAAAAATGAATGCACATCAAACATGTGACATGAATTACATCAAATTGTAGAAATTCCTGTATGGATTAAAACAATATGGATATATGTGATATAATCGTTTGATTGAATTCTTATTGAAAGAATTGTTATGCTGACTCTCTAAAATGTGAAACTAATTGGGTATAAATGGGTATTTGTCTGAAAGCGTAATGAGAACAATGAAGTGGTGAGATATAATGCGAAACTAGTTGCCAATGTTTTTCGCATAGAACTGATATTGATTATGAAAAAACTTATTATTATGTTATAAATATGATCACGTTTCGTTACTTGAATAATGTGGTAGTCAAAGAAATGATTGATATGCGCCTTATAAAAATTATATTTATGTGAAAGTCCCAGAAGGACTAAATATAACAAAAATGAATGCACATCAAACATGTGACATGAATTACATCAAATTGTAGAAATTCCTGTATGGATTAAAACAATATGGATATATGTGATATAATCGTTTGATTGAATTCTTATTGAAAGAATGATATGTGAATAATACAGTATGTCCATTTGTATTCATAAAAGACCACAAAATAGTTATGTTATTATTGCAGTATATGTTGATGATCTAAATGAGACTCCTAACGAACTCTTGAAAAGTAAGTTCGAGATGAATTTAGGAGAAACAAAATTTTGTATCGGCCTGTAGATCGATTATTTATCTCCAAATGAGTCCTAATACACCAGTCTACTTACGTAGAAAAGGTACTTAAGCAATTTTACATAGATAAATCATTTCCTTTAAGCACATTAATGGTATCCGCTCACTGTAAGTGAAAAAAAGATCATTTTAGACCTAAGAAGATAACAAATAGCTATTTGATCATGAAGTACCATATTTAAGTGCTATAAAAGCACTCATATATATTGCAAGTTGCATCAGGCTTGATATGCATTTGTAAGAAAAATTCCTAACTAGGTATAGCTCTGCACCTACCAAGAGACATGAGAGTGATGTAAAAGACTTATTGTGTTATTTTCGAATCAGTATTTATTTGGTTATATTTTATATAATTCATATTTAACATTGGTCTACATACGGATGCTGATTATTTATCTGACCCATATAAGGATAGATCTCAAACTAAATATGTGTTTACTTATGATGATACTGCAATTTTATAAAGATTTTTATGGTCCTGAAGTACCTTAATAAAGATGCTCCCATTATATTGTTTAAGAATAATGCAATATGCATTGCACAAATTAAAAGTGGATATATTAAGCGTGATCGAATTAAATATATTTCACCCAAATTATTTAATACGCATAAACTCCATAAGAGTGATGAAATAGATATCCATCAAATTCGCTTGAGTGATAATATAGTAGACTTATTTACTAAGTCCTCATCTAATGTCATATTTGAATGACTTGTTTTATTGATTGATATGTGCCGTCTTAAAATGTTGTCTTTATCAGGGGGAGCGAATCAGTATAAGATTGTACTTTTTTTTCTCAGTCAAATTTTTGTCCCACAGGATTTTCTTGACCAAAAGTTTTAATGAAACAATTTGTGCAATTACAAAAAAAAGCATGAATTGTACTCTTTTCCTTAGCTGTGTTTTTCCCACTGGGTTTTCTAGCAACGTTTTTAACGAGGCATATTCATAGCGTAAGTAATATCCAAGGGGAAGTGTTATAGATAAATTATAATATGTGGATATTAATTAAATATCTTTGAGTATATATTTTAGAGAGATTATAGTATATGATTATTTCAGTAATGTTGTATACACTAAACCTTAACTTTTCCTCTATATAAAGAAAGCTAAAGTTAATCTAATAATAAAAGTTTGGAACCCATTTTCTCTCTACACATTTTCTTCTATCTCTCTTTACTTTATTACTTTATATTTCTTCTTATTATCTTTAATATACTGCGCTAATAAGCCGATTTACAACAAATACAATTAATTTAAATAATTATTTTATTAATATCATTGTTAAATAAATAATGATATTTTAGTAAAATACTATAAAAATTACTCTTTTAAAATGAGGATGTGCCAATAATTTAGGACGTCCATTATAAAAAGTTTGTCTATCAATTTGATACGGAGGGATCATTGCTTATTCCACATTGTAATTTTTTATTACCACGAGTCGCAAGTAAAGTGTAACCGGTTCATCGAGTTTAAAGTTTGAACACAGGAGAGATGGAGAGGGAGATGCTGGGGAAAGGAACAGAGGGTCGACCGGTAAAAACGCTTGTATGTAAAAAATAAATAAATAAACTATTTATCTCAAAGTAATAATTAAAAAAAAGAAATCTAAAAGAGCAACAAGAGGGCATGGGGTCCACACACACGAGAATAGAAGAAGTGAAAGAACCAATCGTGAGCAAAGAGTAGAGTATAACACCCACTTGCTATATAAAACCCAATTTCCCCTTTCACTGTAAGGTCTCTCTCTCTCTCCATTTTCTCGTTTCTCTGATTCTAATAATAATCAGGTACAATCCTCTCTCTCTCTTTTTCTCTCTATATATGTATATATTTGTTTTTTAATTTCGATTTTAATTTTGGAAGTTGAGAGGATCTAGGGTTTGTGAATTGTTTAGGGATTTTATCTTTTGTTTTTGGTGATGGCATCGAAGCGGATCTTGAAGGAGCTCAAGGATCTCCAGAAAGATCCTCCTACCTCTTGCAGCGCAGGTTATTTCACCTTAAAAAATGGAGATCTGCACGCTTTAATTCCGTTTTTATTTCACTTATTTTTTTTTTTGTTTCTTGATCTCATGCAACTTTTTTAAAATTTTCATTTTTGGCTTGATTTGCGATTCTGTTGTGATTTTTTAATGATTTTTTGTCTGGATTGAATGATCTTTGCGTTTAATTGTTTCTAGTGAAATAGGAAGTAATTTTTTTTTTTATAAGGTTTTAGAGTTTTTTTTGTTGCATGTTCATTAAGTTTGAGAGTTTGATTGTAGGATAGTTATATCCTTATTTAAGTGTTGTGATTCTCTCATGAGTATAATAAAATGGAGCTTATCTGTAATTATTTGATCTATAACTGAAATAATTGGACATTCAAGGTTTCTTTGAGGAGAGGAATTTAATTTATTGAGTTGGATTATCAGCAGGCGCATTTGAATTCTAATGGAAAAGTTTGTGTATATTTTGAACTTTTGATTTGAAGATAATGATCACCGTTCTGATTTCTTTATGAGGTGTTGCTGGACCAAGTTGTAATGGAAATTCACTACACTTTTAGATTGAAATTGGTAAATGCACTTAATGAATCCTTTATTGTCCTTGTTTGCTGAGCAATGTGAATTATAGGATGTTCTGTGACAGCCTCAATCTGCTTCATTCATCTAGATTGCCATCATAGCACCAGGAATTTTAGCATATGGTGTTGGTAGCATACACAATCAATGATCCCCCAAAACCACAATGTTCTCCTATTTTCAATCTTATGTCTGCCAATTCTGTGTTTCTGTGTTTGGTGCTATAGAAGAAAATTATTATGTTATATGTTATACAAAACCAATTGCATATAGCACTCTGGAAAAAAAGTGACCATTTACTCTGCTGTAAAATCCTCTTGGAGTGAAATCTTCTCCTTTTTTTTGGTTTAAATTTAGATATTCTTTTTCCCTGACGTTTTCAAGTTTGATCGTGTGATTATTTTAAAAAATAGGCCATCATCTCCATCCTTTTCTCTTCACCTGTTCTTTTTCATGAATATTATCTGCACTAGTGTTTTTAGTTACTTTCATTAATGATTTTGATGATCTGATATTCTCTTTTCGGTTGATTTGCATTTTCAGGCCCTGTTGCTGAAGACATGTTCCATTGGCAAGCAACGATTATGGGTCCTCCTGATAGTCCATATGCAGGTGGAGTGTTTCTAGTTACGATTCATTTTCCTCCAGACTATCCATTTAAACCTCCTAAGGTATTTAATTGACTTTAGTTGCTTCAAGCTAGAACCTGGTACTATATAATTCATTTCATATCTATTCTTTCCTCCTTTCATTCAAGAGGTTCTTTTTTTTTTCTTTCCCTTTTTGTCACACTAGCTTTCATGTTGGTAAATATTTCTAATTATAATATTTTGAGATATTATAATATCCAATATCATGAAGATGTAATATATCTTGTGATCCACATAAACATCATAATCAACTTGAATTTTCTGGTTTTGGTTTAGAGTTGTGGTCTCCATTGTATGAACTAGCATGCTTTAGTTGATGGGAATGGTTATTGGGGCTGTAGCCTGTAAGCAAGGTATGCATGGTGAGGAGGTTCAGGATCCAGGATATTCATCGTGAAGAGTTCACTTTTCTTATGAATTAGAACCTTATAACAACATTGCATTTGCTTCTACCAGGGTAAGAAAGAGTGATTTCAATTTCGGGTAATGGGTCTCCAAGTCAGAGAGAGAAATGATGTTTGGAGTTGGATGGGGGTGGGGGTGGGAGTATGTAAGAGAATTCATGCAATCCTTTCACCGTGTCTGGATTTATATGTATATGATTGGGCCTAAGTACCAAATGTTGTTCCTCACAGCATCCCTGTATTACTTATGCCACTTGAATATTGGAGTGTCTTTCTTTCCATACACATAAATACTGTTTTCTTAGTTTAGCGATCTATTCATAGTGCATTGCTACAGCTTATTTGCCTTTCATCCACTATTGTGGTGAACTGCATCAATATTGTGCCTTTGAGTAGTTTTATGGCTGAGAACGTACTGTGCATTTTATTGCATAGTTTTTGCTCTAACCTGTTTTGCTGTTCTTTTATAATTTTTACACAGGTTGCATTCAGGACAAAGGTTTTTCACCCCAATATCAACAGCAATGGTAGCATTTGCCTTGATATTTTGAAGGAACAGTGGAGCCCTGCCCTTACCATTTCCAAGGTTATTATTCTTTAACGGCCTAGGCCTTACCACCATAAAAGTACCTTCTCTTTTCTAAATATAACTTCGGAGTGTACTTGCACACACATGGAAATTGGCTTGCTCCATTCTGTGATTCTTATAATGCCATCAGATGTCTTACATTTTGTGGTACCATTTCAGCAAATTCATCATTAGTAATTATTCAGGGTGAGAATACTGGTTAAAGGTTAGGTGAGCAGCAGAAAATAGCATTTGATGTAGTCATGACATTACACAGCTTGTTGATAGGTTTTAATTTCTTTGAAATCCCCAACTTGTAGATGAATTTTTGTCTTCCAGTGATTCATGAATCACAATGTTTCCTTTCAAATCAAGAATTTGAACCTGAAAAGATTTCAAACACACAGATCATACTCACAATGCTTTTAAGTTGAAAGTGAAGTTCTGAGAGTAATTCTGTGTGCACAACAGTACGAAGGTTTCTCATGTACAAAGTAGTTCATAATTTTCAATTAAGTCGATTGTTGATGACTTGATAAATGTGTTACTGCTTCAAATTCGTTACTCTTGCTTTCATTCTCTGGTTTTAGAATGTAGATGTAAATATTCATGCTTGAACAGATATGAACTTTGATTTGTGATACTTATAATTTGTCTGAGTGTGGAAACAACTGATTTATTTATCTTCCAGGTGTTGCTTTCAATCTGTTCTCTGTTGACGGATCCAAATCCCGATGATCCTTTGGTGCCGGAGATTGCCCACATGTATAAGACTGATAGGAGCAAATATGAGGCAACTGCAAGGAGCTGGACCCAGAAGTATGCAATGGGTTAACAGTGCTGCCTTGTGTGTGATAGGGAGGGCTTCTTTCCCTGTGGCTTTGGTCTTTAAGTTAAAAGTTATGTATGAATGATGATGTGTTATCTGTGCCTCTTATAAGCTGAGACCAAAAGGGAGAGGTCTGCTTTCTGCCCTTCTGAAACACATTTGCTGCTTTTAATTGTTTGTATGAATATTATCTTCAGAACTTTGGTAAAACTGCTTCAAATTATCTGAGAGTCTCAACCTCTTCTGTCCTTTTATTCTTTAACTCAACCATTCTTAAAATCCTATAATCACATTCCCCATTGATTTTCTGCAGTAGCTGAAGTTCTGGAAAAGAGTTTGTTCATCAAATTCCTAAATAATTTTTCTTTAGACAACAATTGGGAAGCTAGTTCGCTTCACAGCTATTAGTGGACCATTTATTATTATTATTATTATTATTATTATTATTTTGTAAGAATAAAAGCCGTTTGAGAAATAGAATAATGAACGGATAAACAAACCCATGATATATAATGACATTCGACATGAACACCAAATTCTCAAAACTAAAGTTAATCTTAGTAGTATTATGTTTTTCACAAGTTGGCAGTGTTGTGCGTAATTATTTTTAAGAAAAGAAGAAATTGTCAAATTCTAAGAATAAAACCGGGCAACGAATTGGGACGCTGAATCTGAGAGACAGACAGGCTCTTTGCCCTTTACTCTTTATACTGGATCTGGGTGTGGGCCCTGACTCCTCCAAATAGTATATTGTTTTCTAACAATGAGCCTGAACTCTGCATTTTTAGGGCATGTCTTTAAGATTTGATGAATAAATATAAATCAATTTACACGGTATATAATTATATATTACATAATTATTTTACAATGTTTCATGACCTTTTATTATGTAAATCACAGTTTTACAATTTTATTTGATTGACAAGTGAATTCATTCATAGTTTTAATGGTCACAAGGTAATATGATGCAGCTATAATTTCTTTCCAATTACAACGTTACAGTAATTAGAAGCCCAAATTCTTTCAAAACTCAGGACTACAATAAAAGAAAGCCCAAACCCAAGCCCAAGCTCAAAGGTTTATGCCCCCTAGCACTATAGTAAAATATAAAGGGTCTTTTTTAGATTGAAAAATATAAGGAATTTTATTATCTCTACTCTATATGATCTATTCTTTTCAAGTATTGGGAAGTAAATTTTTATTGTTAAGATTTTAAAGATAGTGCTCATTTTAATCTCATCTTAATAATGTTTAAAATGAAAATGACCAATCACATATGAATAAAATATTTTATTATGTAAATTTGAATTTCATATATAACGATCTCGTTTTTTAATTAAAAAATAAAATAACATACTTACACACATACAATTTGATAATGAATTTAGATTCCATTTTTTTTTTTATACTAAATAAAATAAGCATCAAGCAATCGTGGGTTTTTTCCAACATTTATAAGGTGTGCTACATTCTCCACAAAAGAAAGCCATTTTGCATGAAAACATGGGTGAAATTAATGGGCTAGAAATTTAAGAGATACCCACTTCTCTAATATCTTTTTTTGTTTTTCTTTTTAACTGAACTTAAAAAAAAAAAAAAAAAAAACCCACTTCGTAGACTTATCTCATTGTCAGTATTCATTTATCAACAGCCAACGTTGTAAAGTTCCAATAGAAGCATTCTTAGCCTTTAAATTTAAATTCATTCATTAATTAGCCATTTTTAAACCAATAAGAAGGTCAAAACCTACTTGCATTTTTGTCAAAAACAACCAACTTTATATATAAAATATCATACTATAGTATTTCTGTAGTTATTCCACTAGACTTACTAGAGTGTTAAAGGCATAGCAAAATGTGCCTAATAATTTCACCACAACCATCAAATTTTGAATTCGTAAGCTATTTTTAAATTCAAATTGAGAGTCAAAACTTGTTCGGAATATAAAATTACTCATAACTATATATTATTATTATTCTAATCATCTTAAATATTTATAAACCATTCCTCCAACACTATAAAAAATATATAGTCATATAAATCAAATCACATTATTATAATTATAATAATTATTATTATTTTTTAAGTGTTAACTTTATTGATGAGATTCAAACCTTAACGTCCACACTTAAAATATTATTATTTTATAGAAAAAGAATAAAGGAAAACTTTCGTTATAAATGTATATCGAGAAACTCAATTTAAACGCCTTTTATTTTTTATATTTTTAAAAAATATTTGAGAATATTTTAAAAGATGTTTTAATTCAAACAATTTCTTTTTATATTTTAACATTTAATATCATCTTAAAAAATATATAAATTATAAAATTACGAGGAAAATAATTACTTCCATTTATTTTTTCTTAATCATGCCACATTAATTCACTGTAATATAGAATAATAGATGTAACATTTAACAAGTATCATAATAAACTAATATAGAATAAATGAACTTACAAATTACAATACCAATTGCACATGCAATTCTATTAAAGACCTAACCGACCAAATCTATTAAATACTCTAAGAAAAACAAATCCTTTTGACTACAACCAAATCTTTACCTTACTATATAGTATTCCCTCCGGTTCTTAATAACTGTCTTTTTAAAAAAGTGATTTTATTTCAATATAATTGTCCTATGATGCACGGAAACTCTCAGGAGGTCGCGTTTTCGCGTTTCGGAAACATTTCCTGATTGGAAACTCACGGAAACTTGTCCGAAACGTTTCGGGCACATTTCCGTAATTTGAAAAACGTTTCGGGTACGTTTCCGTGAGTTTTCAAAACGTTTCGGTCACGTTTCTATAATTTAAAAAAGTTAGAAACTCGTTTCCATAAATATAAATCCATTTTCAAGTGGAAAAAAAAAATCAGCTTGCTCATATCAACCCCTAAATAAAAATATCTACACCCGACTTTATTTTTCCTTATATATATATATATATATATATATATATATATATATATATATAAATTATTATTATTTTTACTATATATTTATAAATATATTTATAATATATACTTAAAATTATTAAATATATATTTATAAATTATTATATTTTTTGTATATATATAAATTAATATTTATAAATATCCCTCATATTTTTTTATATTTGCACGTTTCCCACACGTTTCGTTTCCTATATTTTTTGAAAATACCGTTTCCGCGTGTCCGTTTCCCCGTTTCTCGTTTCCCCGTTTTCATTTTCGTGCAACATAGATTGTCAAGGTTTAGGTTCAAGAGTTGTATTTTTTTTGGCGGTTGGGGGTTCAAGGGTTTTTATTGTCAAAGAACCAAGCACATATATAGCTTGAAATGTGAATAAGGCTCCGTTTGTTTCGTAGAAAATATTTTTCTGATCAATGGAAAATTAAGTTTTTTTTAAGGAAAATGACTTCATCTTTTCAAAACGGTAAGTCATTTTTCGGATTTTGACAAACTTATTATAATGGAAGAAAAATATGTAAATATAAATTTATTAATCTGCAGATCACCGATATTTACTACCGGCTACCATTGATGACCAACGCTAGCCGCCGCCAATTACTGTCGGCCGACGGCGACACCAAATTTATCATTTTTATGTATTTTTTCTCATATTTAATAATAAAATTTTAAAATTATGAAATTATTATAAGTTTAAATATGTTTATAGTCTTGTAAATTGAAATTTTTAATATTTTTTTAATATTTTTTAATATTGTAACCAAACAACAGAAAATTAATTTTTGGGCCAAAAATAAGTTATTTTCCTAAAATTAGTTTTTGGAAAAATATTTTTCTAGAAAATATTTTTCTTGGAAAATATTTTTCAAAAATAAGTTATTTTCCGCAAAACAAACGGAGTCTAAATATGCTGAAATTAAATTAGTAATGTAAAATTAATTAAAAAACTAATCATTAATTCTACCAACAATTTGAAGTTTATTATGAAAAATTGAACCAAATATGGGGTTGTAACAACGCTAATTAATGATTTTTTTATTGGCATTTCTTTGATAATTGAAAACAAATTGTAAATTTCTATGCATTAATTGTTATTTTGCTGAGAACAAAATATTTTATTGAATTTACAAAAATATTTATTTTGCTGATATTGCTCTTAATTTGTTAACATACTATGTTTGGCAGGCTATCAGTGTTAGAATTGGAATGGAGATCTCGACAATTGAAGACAAATTAAAAGAATTGGTTTACTGAGTCCTTCAAGCAACCATGAGCATGCTCATGGAATGAAATGAACAAGATAATCAAATATATCGTCATAGAATAAAAAAGTCTTCTACCTGTGTTTCCATATTAATAATATAAGTTGTGTATGTACGTATATACTCTCTTTTTATTGACAAAGATTATGTTATAATAATCTATTATATATATATATATATATATATATATATATATATATATATATATATATGATATTTTCTATGGTTACTTTATTTTTAACAAAGTAAACTTTCTTTATTTTATTGACCATTATGAAAAAAAAAATGGCTCTTTTAAGAAAAATCATAAGTTTCTTATATTTTTTTTGTAAATTAAACTATTTTTTTCGTAATTTTTCTTTATTGCAAAAAAAAGTTTTAATTTTACTAAAATATAACTTGTTTTGTGTAAACAATAATTTTACGAAAAAGTTAATAGATTAACAAAAAAAAAATTGTAATTACAAAAAAAATAGCTCTCTTACTAAAAAAACACAATTTTCTTATTTTTTTCGTAAGTAAAACTAATTTTTTGTAATTTTTCTTAATTGCCAAAAAATTTAATTTTATGAAAATATGACTTATTTCGTGCAAAGCAATAATTTTAAAAATAAATTCCTAAATTAACGAAAAAGAAAAATAATTTCATTAATTTTATTTCATTTCGTTAATTTCATTAATTTTATAAAGTTAATTTCATTCATTTTGTAAAGTTAATTAATGAAATTATTTTGTTAATTTCATAAAGTTAATTAATGAAATTATTTCGTCAATTTCGTAAAGTTAATTATCAAAATTATTTTTCTACTTCATTTCTTTAATTTCATAAAGTTAATTTCGTAAAATTAATTAATAAAATTATTTTTTTATTAATTTAGGAATTTTTTCTTAAAGTTATTATTTTATACAAAATAAGTCATATTTTCGTAAAATTAAAATTTTTTTCGCAACTAAAAAGAATTACAAAAAAATAATTTAATTTATAAAAAATATAAGAAAATTATGATTTTTCGTAAAAAAAATCATTTTTTTCGTAAAGTAAAATAAAGTAGATTTACTTTGTTAAAAACAAAATAACCGTAGAAAATACCTATATATATATATATATATAATAACATTTGAACTCAAAAGTTGTTTAAACAATTTTTTATTATGTATCAAGTAATTTTCTAAAAAATGAAATTTGTATAAAACCAACTTATCAATTGTTTTTCACATCATTGTAATTTTGTAGGTTGCAATTAAAATTTTTATATATAAATCAATACATATAATATTATTTTATTATTTTTTCAACTTTTAAAGTTAATAAAAAATAATAAAAACTCACGTATTTTAAAATATTCTAAAAAATTAAATAAAAAAGTATAATCAAAATCCACACTTTCTATTGGGGCTGATAAAAAAAAACCGAAAAATTTAAAAATCAAATCAAAACTGGTAAAACCAAACCGAAGAATTTGGTTAACCAGTCCAATGGTTTCGGATTTGGTTTTTATTTTTTATTTTTTTTATTTTTTCTGTTCGGTATCGGTTTTATATATATATAAACGGATGGTTACGGTTAACTAACTGGTGTATATATATATATATACATATATTGATAATTGAGTGTACTAGTTTTTCAAGAAGTTTAAATTGAATAATTTGTTTTTATATTTTTTTTTTGAATTAGTTGCTATATTGTTTGTTGAATTGTTAATTGTTGTTGTAAGTATTTTAATATTGTTTATTTATAGTACTGTTTAAAAGTTTAAACTATACTACTTAATTTATTAAAATAAATTGGTTTGAATACTAGTTTTATAAGTACAATTTAATTTAAAATGACTAAAATTCAAATTCAAATTGTATTGGTTAGAAACCAAAAAATTGGTTAACCAGTCCAATAACACTAGTTAACCGATTAGCAGATAACTGATAAAAATAAAGGTTTTTTACATAAATACATAAAAAAGGAAAAAAATTATAAAAATACTCTAAAAAAAAACTTTAAAAAATGTCTATTCAGCTGCTTTTTATTACACAAATACTCCCATTGACTTTTATATCATATATGTGATGGTGAATTTTCTTATAATGAGTTTTTTTTAAATGATAACCTAATAATATATTTTTTTTAAATCTCAACAATTCTAAATTTCTTCTTAATATTATTATAAAATAATTATTTTTTTTATTTTTTATTTTATAAAATAAGCTTTTAATAATCATATATATTTTAATAAATAAGAAATATAGAAAAATAATAGAAACTAACAATAGTAAAAAAATAATAATAAGAAGAAAAAAAATTTATTCATTTTTATACATTTTAATTGATTGATGTAGTTAATATTTTTGCTATCTATAAATATTTTGATAAATTGACAATAATGTCAAGAAGTGCATTAACACATTTAAAAAAAACAACAATAACAGTAAATGGTATATGTTTATAAAAATATGGTATATGTTACGTATATATTTGATATTTTCAACTACTTAATATTTATATATATTAGAAATATAAAAAAAATTAAAAATAAAAAGTAACAGTAAATAGTATAGTATACCATAAATTGGTATACTTTTAGTTGATTTTTGGTATCTGCAACTAATTTATATTTATACATATTGGAAATATGAAAAAATTAAAAAAAGATAAAGTAACAGTAAATTGTATACGTATACTATAAATTGGTATACTTTTAGTAGATTTTTGATATCTGCAACTACTTTATATTTATACAAATTGAAAATATGAAAAAATTAAAAAGATAAAATAACAATAAATTCTATACGTATACCATAAATTGATATATTTTTAGTATATTCAACTACTTTAATATATACATATTAATTTAATTAATTAATTAATTAAATTAAAAAATTAATTAACGTGTGGTATATAAAAAATAATTAATGGATTTTTTTAAAAACAATAATTAATAAATACAATTAAAAATAAACAATAATAATAATAATTACTAATTTTATTTTATTTTAATAATAATATAATAAAATAAAATTATTAGCAAACGACAATTATTGCTAAAATAAAAAATTATTTTAGTTATTTAAATTTTAAATTCAATGTTTAAATTATTCAGAAGTTAAGTCTTGAGTCTCAATATGTGAAAAAAAAAATTATGAATTTGAGAAGTCGAGCAATTGAAAATTTTAATATTTTCCATTGTATAGCCAAATGATTCACTTTAGAAAAAAATTCAAATAATTTAGTTTAGAAAAGCTAAGGAATAATGTATAAAAATATTAATAATGAATTTTTTATTTATTTATAATCAACTTGATATTTCTTTAGAATAAAAAAATCAATTAATAAAACACGTGTATGTAATATAATATTATAAATAATAAAAGTAATAAATTGGTGATGAATTTGAACTATATAGTTGATATTTGTATCTATAAAAGTCTAGCAAAGTCGTATTGGAATAAAATAAAATTTAGTCATTTTAATTTCATCTTACAATAGATAATGAAATTAGTTTGTTTGGATGGTCAATTATTTGAAATGATACTAGAATTAAATTTGAGTTTCAAGAGCAAAAATATTAAAAATAAACATGATAAATTTCAAATAAGTGTTCAATCATTTCAGATGATTATTATTGAAATGGTCTATTTTATTAATTACTGTACTAAGAATTTGAATTTTTGCTTTTAACTAAATTTTTGCAGTAATAAAAATAATATATACATATAAAAAAATGAGATAAACTCATTTTTTATGAGATTAAAATAATACAAAGGTTATAATGATTTAATTAATAGTAATAATAATAATTAATGAAAAAAAAGCATGAAATCCAACCAAAATCAATTGCCATCATCAACAAAAAAAAAAAAAAAAAAAACAAGAGCCACAAAATGTAAAGAGTGTATTTTTTTTAACAAAAAGTAAAAAGAGAGTATAAAAATAAATGAGAGAGGGTAAAAACATAAAAAAAAAAAAATAAAAGTGGAAGTAAAATTATAATTAAAAATTAAAAAAAAAGAGTACATTGGGTAATTTCCTCTTTTTTTTTTTTTTTTTTTTTGGG